>CAUYSK010064716.1:0-56845 GCA_963575035.1 Avahi laniger | reverse complement strand
AAGAGTGCAATGTGCACCACGCAATGGGATGGACATATTTGAAACCTGGACTGAGGGGGGGAGGGGGGGCAAGGGCAACACACGTAACCTAAACATCTGTACCCTCATATTATGCTGAAATAAAAAAAAAAAAAAAAAAGCAAGTTTAGAGGATTGATAAAATACTTGTATTGATTTGATTCAGGATCTACTTAAATGTACTTAATACTGAAATAAATACTGACCCACCTCTGTTCATTAATGTCATTTGATAGTCTGTAGGCAAAGAATTACAGAATTTATTAATAATGAAGTTATACATCCTTATCTTTGTTTCTCATTCCATTTGCATTGTAGGAATCAGTGGTACAGGGCAGCTTGATTGGAGAAATCTCAATTACATTGAAATTCCAACCTATCTTTGAGGGCAAGAAGGAATTGTGATTGGGTTAGGACTTTGAGTTATCTGGAGTTCTGAAGCTTTGAAAGAAACAGAACCTTTTTCTTAAGTCTTAACAATTTTAATCAAATCCTTATTCTCCTTCATTGCTCAATCTTTCTCTAACTCTGGATGATAAATTTTTATGAAGAGGTACCTTATTCACCTTGCTTAACACCTGACAATAATCACTTTATATGTAGTTATACATTTGCTTCACCGTCAGCCTTTTTAGTTTTCACAAAACAGCCTTTTCTTTCCATAAGTCTGATTGTAAACACAGTGGGAGCAAGGTCCAGATCTCAGTGGTCTTGATGTCGTCCCAGGGCCTAACAGAGTGTTTTGCATATGCTAGACACTTGGCACAACATAAATACGTGTTGAATGAATGATTGCTTAGTAATAGCTATTTCCTCGTCTAGTTCTCCATTACCAGTGGTCCACCTTTGTGAGTTACTGTGTCTTTGTACAGAGCGCACTACTCATTTATTTAAATAATCTTAGAACAACTTGTGTGCCAGGCACTATGCAAGTTGCTGACAGTGTATGGGGAGACAGACAGGTGAATGGGCACAAACCAACAGGGAGCTGAATTCTGGAGCTTGGCATCCTTAGTAGCCCTTTCCTATGTAAACATTCTTGAATCTGCACTAGAGTTCCCATGTCTGGACCAAGGTGTTCAGTTGCTAAAGTTAAACAGACAGTTTTTTCCCAAATTGCATGAAAAAAATAAATTAAGACTATAATTTCTTTAAGCCTTTTCACTCATAAAATTTTCCTAAACAATTGCTACTTCTGATAATACTGACAAAAGGCAACATAATAAACAAGTGGTAAATGAATATTAATGGAAAAACTTATAGAAC
Source organism: Avahi laniger (assembly GCA_963575035.1). NCBI lineage: Eukaryota > Metazoa > Chordata > Mammalia > Primates > Indriidae > Avahi > Avahi laniger. The sequence continues at coordinate 55,561 of CAUYSK010064716.1, read as the reverse complement.
TAACCATGTTTTTTTTTAAAAAAGTCCTCAAGTGCTGAAACTCTGATTTTATATTGTGCACTTACATATACTGTGTGTATGAATATGTATATATATGCATATATATGTATATATACACAGGCATTTTTTTTGCCAGTAAAATTGCTCCTAGATTATAAATTTGATTAAATGTACAAATAACATTGTTTTCTAAAAAGCATTTTACCCTCCCACAAGAATACTTATGAGAATCACATCCTAAGCCAGTTTCCTAGCATTTTGTTCTTAGTTGTCTTTCTCATACAGAACTCCTGAGAATTCTCCTGCTCCATCTCAGCAAATATTTGGTTCTAGAAAGGATAATGGATTCTCTGAACACCACTATACTGAATCCAGAAATAAAAATTATTCTCAACTTTGCCCCTTTATCATGCTCTGACCAAAAAAAGTAAATATGCTACCTCATTAAAGTAGTCTGCTCTATTGCCTCATAGGGGGCATTATAGAAGGCAGAGAAAATACATTTGAATGGTGTTTTGAGAGTGAGTTTCAAACCCTTGAAGAAGTTAAAGCTGAATAAGATACTGGTCTTTATAGTTTGTCATATGTAGAAGAAGAAGGTAGCCTTTTAATTTGAGATGAGAGAAAGGCCTGGCTATAGTTTTTCTTATAATATTAATAGAGATAAGTTACTTCAAAAATCTTTACATTCATCTTATGTGAATAGTTAATAGTGTAGTAACCAGCAAGTGCAGTAGATTTCCCTGAAAAGCACCGGGTCATCTTGAATCAGCCAGGAAGTAGTTGAATGGAATAATTTCAATGACCTTTGTTCTCATCTTTTCATTTGACTAACTCATTGGAGATGAGTCCATTTACTTTTTGTAATTTCCCACTGTACCTAGTATATAAGAATGAGATCAGTTTGCTTTTTCTTATTTAACATTCATTCAACAGATGTTCTTTGAACTGCTCTGATGTGCCAAGCATTGAGTTGGTCACTGAGTTCTAAGAAGCAGTTAACACTTGGCATAGCACTTACAGTATTCCACAAGTGTTTTAAGCACTTGATATTATATTAGGCACTTGTTTTTTCCATTTTACAGATGAGGAAAATGAGGCACAGAGAAGTTCTGTAGTTGGCCCAAGGTCACTTGGCTAGTAAGTAAGGAGATAGGGATTAGAGTCCATGCAGTCTGCCTGAGTCAGCCCTCAACCACTGCTGTCCTGTAGTGCTTATTTGCCCACACCTTAGCCTTTTGTGAGCTGCCTTCACCTGTGTTGCATGAACATTTGAGGCTGAATTTGTGGTGTTTGTTGATGAGTACTCTGGCCTTTGCTGTATATGAGTGTCTGGCACTTAAAAAGTTCTTGATATACATGTGTTGAAAGAATGATTATTGGCCGGGCGCAGTGGCTCGTGCCTATAATCTTAGCACTCTGGGAGGCTAAGTTGAGTGGATCATTTGAGCTCAGGAGTTTGAAACCAACCTGAGCAAGAACGAGACCCCGTCTCTATATAAAGAAAAAAAGAAATTAAATTTTAAAAAAAGAAAAAAAAAGAATGATTATTGACAACCAAGAAAATTTAAGGTGTGGAGTTAAGAGAATTTGACATTATTTTGGTTGTTCCTCTAATTAACTATGAAGAAAAATACTGATGGCTAAAGATTTTAGTTGCTCCATGACCTAGTCAGCGATAGCCGAACGTGTGTGTACCTGTGCTGTGAGGTCACACACATGTGCATTTATATACATTTATATTATACAGAGAGAGGAAACTAGAGTTTTCCCCTTTGCATTGACATTTCATCACTAGATGCGTTGCCAGTTGGAACCACCTTTCCTGCTCTGTTCTATTGCCCTTCATGATTTGTCCTCTTGTGTCACCCCTTAGTCTGACAGTACTGCACAAGCCTACCTGCCATGGGCTGTCGGGATGTCCACGCAGCCACAGTCCTGTCCTTCCTTTGTGGAATCGCCTCGGTAGCAGGCCTCTTTGCAGGGACTCTGCTTCCCAACTGGAGAAAATTACGATTGATCACGTTCAACAGAAACGAGAAGAACCTCACTGTTTACACAGGCCTTTGGGTAAAATGTGCTCGGTACGACGGGAGCAGTGACTGTCTGATGTACGACACTACTTGGTACTCATCAGTTGACCAGCTGGACTTACGTGTCCTCCAGTTTGCCCTGCCCCTCAGCATCCTGATTGCAATGGGTGCCCTGCTGCTTTGCCTGATTGGAATGTGCAACACTGCCTTCAGGTCTTCGGTCCCCAACATCAAACTGGCCAAGTGTCTGGTCAATAGTGCAGGTTGCCACTTGGTGGCCGGTCTGCTGTTTTTCCTGGCAGGTACCGTGAGCCTCTCCCCATCTATCTGGGTCTTCTTTTATAACATCCATCTGAACAAGAAGTTCGAGCCAGTCTTTGCATTTGACTATGCAGTGTATGTCACTATTGCCAGTGCTGGGGGCCTGTTTATGACTTCCCTTCTACTGTTTATTTGGTATTGTGCATGCAAATCTTTGCCTTCTCCTTTCTGGCAACCACTGTACTCCCATCCTCCCAGTATGCATACTTACTCGCAGCCCTATTCAGCACGCTCCCGCCTCTCTGCCATTGAAATTGACATTCCAGTAGTTTCACACGCCACCTAATGAGGAAATAGTTAATTGTTAGAGAAAACTTGTAGCCTCACATTCCTCTTGTGCAAGGAGCTCTTTGGCCCTATGTACATTTTCCTTTGTTTCTGACCAGTCAATGAAGCCAAATTTTTATGTCGTGGTAGAATGAAGTGCTGCTGGTTTTTATGAGAAGTACGTTATTTTACATGTGAATCATTCTTTTTATTTTTACTGGAAGGATTTTTAGCCTTCATGTCGATATGTGATCAATTCTTTAAGTTGAAAGGACCTCTGTCACAATCGAGGTGATTTAGAGCAACATGTTAAAGAATGATGGCTCAGAGAAGCTGTTGTATACAATCTTTATAAATATTTCAGAGTGTGTATTGTCCTTTTTCTATAACTCCTTAGACTGGAAAAAAAGCAATTTTAAATATAAGAAATTTCTTTCAGATAAGGGGGTAATATTTTAACAGTAGTCAATAATCTACCAGTTTAAGACTAACTTTTCTCTTGGGGCTAATTGTATGACTAGGCATCAGTAGGTTGAAGATTACTTTCTTTTGTGAGTTCCTTCTACCTCATGCAAGTGTTTAGAAATAAAATGCATTTTAAATGATGTCAGAATAACATTCTAAATATCTGCTACTTATGGATAACATTTAACACAACTTTTAAAGTTAATGATTCCATGAATTATATTATTAGAGTTAAAATGTGCCATATGACAGGCTCATGTTTCCTTGAGGCAGAAATCAGTTCCCAGGCATCATTCACCAAGCTGTACTTATGTCCATACACAATCTCTTAGTGACTAAGAGAAGGAAATAAAAGGGCCATAATGGTTTGTTCTCTTTCAGACATAAGCGTAGGGGACAAGAGTCTGTTCTTCAGTGACAGCATCAGAGATTGACTCTGTTGATTGCCTTTTGGGTGACGGGTGCAGTAGGGTGCGGCTTTACCACGACCACATTCACCCTTGATTCATTTCCTGCTCGTTTCACTGGTATTTCCTGGAGCATGTATCTGTGCCCAACGCTTTAGTAGGTGCTACAGAGGATACTTGAAAAGTATTAGACCTGGTCCCATCCACTAAGACATTTTAATCTAATAGAGAAAACCAGACTGTTACTTGACAATTAGGGAACAGTCTGACTTCACTGGCAGCTGGCCTTAACTTTTCAATCATTGATCCAGGAATATATTTATCCAGAGACATGAATTCCTGGCAGACACAATAATTGTACAACACCAATATCCTGGATTTAGCAATTCAGTTACTTCAATCCGTTGGATCCTTAGGGCACCTATCTTAGATAGATGTTGTAATAACACTTTTACCAATTCATGAGAAATTTTTTCCTTTCCACCTCTGAAAGTATGATGATGTATTAAGGAGGGAGGAGTTTTTGAAATCTTTCTTCTGGTAAGGTAACAATTAGATAAAACCATGTTAAAACTGAGATGAACACTTAGAAATTCAGGGATATTGGTCATTAGCCATATGAATTTGAGCTGGTTATTTAATTAGTGTAATTTGCTTACAGCTAGTTGTATGGTAAACAGATTATTATGCCTTTTTGCAAACCTGAGAATGATTCTGGTATTTGTGTAGATGATATAGTTGGTACCTTTTTTTCCCCCTAATTCCAATGCTAGTAGATGTATATAGCAAATCCAGTTGTATAATTTTTAAATGCCATCAGTAGAAAGTATGCGAGACTATGGGTTTTCAGTTTTGGCTTCTGATTCCTTTCAGTTCTTTTTTTTTTTTTTTTTTAATTTAATTTTATTTTTTAGATACAGGGTCTCACTCTGTCTCCCAGGCTGGAGTTTAGTGGCATGATCATAGGTCACTGCAACCTTGAACTCCTGATTCAAGTGATCTTCCCGCCTCAGCCTCCCAAATAGCTGGGACTGCAGGCGTGAGCCACCACAGCTGGTGGTTTCTTTCAGTTCTGATCCTTTCATTCTTCTTGGATATAGCCGAGTCTTGATCATTCCAAGACAACGGCAGATGCAATTTTGAGATTAATCTTTCCCTTTTGCTAGTTAATTCCAGTCCCCTGTCTCACTGAACTTTTTTCCAGAAGGATCAAGAATTCCACCATTCCCTTGGTTTTTGTATAAACAATGTTAAAGAAATATAGACTGAGCCATAAAGATACTAGATAGTTTTTACTCCAAAGGATTATAAATGTAAACATTAAGCTTTCCTACAAGAATCTTTTGGCCTCATAATCTGTAGCCTCAAATTAGTATTTATTGATTTGCTGGGCAAAAGAAACAGCTGTTTCTTTATTGTCTTGTTTCTTTACTGTTTGTGATTTGCCATCAGTAGCTATTTTTTAAAGCCATCAAAGGAAAGCAAGTATTTACCATTCCTTTTAGTCACTTTTGAGGACTCATCAGGCTATCATTGTGATGAGGGTGATAACTTGGTTGTTGTCGTTAAAAGCCTATTAACGTTAAAGGCCTTTTACAGAAGCCAATTTGGAAAACAACCTTAAATGTGGTATGATGCACCGGATTCAGTTTATCCAGCCATGGGAGAAACAAAAATGAAACTGAGTTTACTTTACTTGTACATATATACTATAATGAATAGTATGTTTACTGTAAACTGCAATGTAAAACCTCAATAAAAGTGCACTGTACTTCTTGATGTTTATTAAAAGATGTATTTTTATAAGTTTCTGCTTCTGTTTTTTTCTTAGAGCTTTAATGTGAAATATTTTGAGAAATGTTTCTCAAGAAATGTCAAATTCTTCATCCATTTCTAAGAGTAGTCCTAGGAGGCCACTGGGCTGTTCTAATAGTCCACAAAGAAACACTGAAGTCGTGGACCAGATTTACCTCATCAATGGAGTTTTCTCATGATCTGTGATCTTGGAGATCAGGAGTTCTCAAATGGTTAAGCAGGAGGATCTTTCCTTACTCTTCAAAGCATGAGGTTGCTGGAGAAGTGGTCCTGGCAGGCAAGTTACCTCAAAATTTCTGAGACTTGTGATGAGCTTGTAGTTTTGGATTACAGCAGTTGAAGGACAGTTCTTATATACACTTCTCCCTGAAACTCATGGCTCTGTAATAGCATGTTAGATGGCAGAGCCATATGTTGCGCTGGAAATCAGAAGCTACTTCAAGCTGGACGTCCCCAGCTGCTTACACTACAGCATAACAATCCAGAGCCTGCCCCTCCCTTCTTCAGGTTCACTGAGGGGGACTAAATAGAGAAATCTTGCTAACCAAATTCACAGGAGACTGATTTACCAACCAGAAGTGAGAAATACACATTATTTGCAAATATTATCTAAGACCTGTTCTAAAAAGTATACCCTACCTAGAGCTCCTTGGAGAAAAGACTGCTTCTAATACTGAGATAAAGTACAAGATGAGCTCAGCACGTATTTTTCTGCAAGAAAGGAAATGTTCGAAAATCATAGCTTATTAAATTACACAGGAGCTAGAAGGAGCCCCCACTGGCCAAATCTGGGACAATTTGAACACCAAAATAATAGTAATGGGTTATAACTCATTGAATAAAATAAAAATCCATGTGTCCATACTGATATAAATGGGGAAGAAAGGAAAGCTCTTATAGTAAAATACCAAGCAATAAGTATAGAAAAAATGATAGGAAAACATAAATGGAGTTAAAACTGATTGGTGAAATACTGATGAGAAACAGGATATTTACTTTGTCTCTAACTGCAAAATGGCTTGTTAATTTTAGAGGGGAAAATAATTATAGTGGATGAAGTTGGTAGGCACAACTTTAACTGATCAAATTTATCAACAATAATGAGACAAAGCAATATCATACACCTCCTGATAGAATGCAGTGAGAAAGCTACAATCTTGCTTCTGTGGTATTTCTGCTAACAATGAGTCTAACCTTGAAGCAACATGGGCAGTCTTTGGTCCTATTTTTGCTTTTATTTCCTTCTCTATCTCTACCTTTTCATTTTTATAAAAATGCACAAAAACTCAGTTTAAGTTATCTCCAAAATATAACTATTTTAGGAGGGATTTTAAAGAATTTGTGTCAGGTCTTCTGACCTGAAAAACTAAAAAGGAAAAAGTCCCTGCAGAAGAGTTATAAATCAAGTCAGACACAGAGGCGTGTGCCTGTAGTCCCAGCTACTCAGGAGGCTGAGGCAGGAGGATCACTTGAGCCCAGGAGTTTCAGGCTGCTGTGAGCTATGATTGCACCACTGCACTCTAGCCTGGGCAACGGTGAGACCTTGTCTCTTAAAAAAAAAAAGTTATAAATCAAAGTCACAAAACCACAGGACTGGGTGGGATCTTAATTAGCTGCTCCATTTCCGTTTGGTTAGTGTTATCTTCAATCCTAAAGCATACTAACAGGTTAGCCTAAGGGGGCACTTTCTCTCCCTGCTTGCTTCCTTCCCCTGACACTGGAGTCCCAGGTGAGGGTTATTGTCCTGTACTTGTCTCACCACCCTCCAGGCCAAGAGGGTTCTGTGTCAGTGCCATAGCTTGCAAGAGCCCTTGAACCCTCACTGCAGAACTGTGGTACTTGGGAAGAAAAAGCACATCTATAGCCTGCCTGGTATTCATAGCCAAATTCCATTAATAAATGGAAGAATTGGGTTGGTTGTATTTTGTTTGGAAATACGCCCACTTTTCAGACTGTTCTATAAAAAATTTATTCAGAAGTTCTCTTCCTCCTCCTGGGCCAGACAGATGCACCGACTCCACCCACGGCGCACCTCCCTCTGAGGAAGGGCGTTAGAGGAGTTCACTACCCTGAACTTGTAATCTCGAGTATTGTCAAGGGTCGTGGGGGACTGGGGCAGGTGCTGTGTAGAGGTAACGTGGCGGGCAGGCGGCCTGGAAGAGTTGACGTGAAAATAGCCCTGAGGGAGGGTGCAGAGGGGCGCTGGGCCGGAGGGAGTTGGGGCTAAGAAGAGAGCAAGGGGGTTCATTCCAAGTGCCGTGAAGGCTTTCAAGCTTTGGGACAGAAGAGTGACTGGTCAGAGACTGGCACACTCAGCCCAGCCTGGAAAGCCGCGCACTGCCTAGGAGAGGCGGACGCACACACTTGTGATGACAGGGCAAGAGCACCTAGATGGAGTGGAAAGGGTAAAAAGGTGGCCCAGAGCCGCGTGGCCTCTATCAAAAAATTCCAAAACAACAAATGCTGTCAAGGATGTGGAGAGACAGGAACACTCTTACACTGCTGGTGGGACTGCAAATTAGTGCAACCTCTGTGGAAAAGAATTTGGAGATTCCTCAAAGAGCAAAAAATAGAAATACCATTCCATCCAGCAATAGCACTATTAGGCATCTACCCAAAAGAGCAAAAGACATTCTATGATAAAGACATCTGCACTCAAATGTTTATGGCAGCATAATTCACTATTGCAAGGATGTGGAAACAACCCAAGTGCCCATCAATTAATGAATGGATTATTAAAATTTGGTATATGTATACAATGGAATGTTAATCATAAGAAACAACAGTGATCTAGCAACTCTTATACTTTCCTGGATTAAACTTAAGCCCATTATCCAAAGTGAGGTACCACAAGATTGGAAGAATGGGCTCCACTTGTACTCGCCATCGAATTGGTACTAGCTGATGAACACTAGGGTGCTCACATGGCAGAAATATTCTCCAGAGATTAGGGGGATGGGGGGTAAACCTGCAACTAAAGGACACAGGGAGCATTGTGGGGGGGAAGGGCATGCCTCTAACCCTCGCTTGGGTGAGGCAAAGGCATAAAGTGTAACCTTAATGTTTGTACCCTCATAATACCCTGAAATAAAAAAAAAATTTAAATATACACCAAGTAGACTGGCACAATAAACCACTATATATCCGTTACTTGGGAAAAAAAATTATTCAGCAAATTTGAGGGAAAAGTGTGAATGAGAAGGAAAGAACATTTTTCTTATTTTGTGTGAAAAACCCAGTGTGACTGGGCCTGTTAGAGTCTAGTAATCATGATTTTGGGGTAGTCCTTATTCAACAAAATCCTTTTTGGAAAGATAGATTATATATTCATATCTCCTGGATTTTGCTTTATAAAAAAAGGTTATAGCTTTTCATTACAAGAAAAGATGTTATTGATACTTTAACTGCACTGTATCTAGTGGCCTTTCTCCAAAATTCACTCTCAACAGTTTGAAAGATACCTCTAGTAAATATTAATCTAAATAACCCACTTAAATATTTAAATATTTTTTGTTTCTCTCCTTATGCCCCTTTTTTTGCCCTCACTCTCAGAAGAAAATCTTGTGTGTGGAAGGTCCAGCTGGAGGTTTTAGTACCAGGAGGCTGCTGCAGGTAGTGAGGACCCCCAGGTCCTGGCCACCTCCTCCAGGGTGAGCCAGGTTCCTTGGAAACCTGTCTTCACCCTTGCTGGCCATGTGGACAAGGGCCTAGACTCATCTGGTCCCTTGCAGTCCTGAACTTCTAACCTCTGGCTGCTTCTGCTTTAAGAGCTTACAGGTAGCAGTGGAGTGCTGGAGCCCACCTGACTCCAGCCAGGTACTGGCCACAAGGACCAATTGTGTACATATCTTCCCAACTCCCTGTCCAGTGACATCATGTTAGTAGCTTGAAAATGGCCATGATGGAAGTGCTTAAGTCCCAGAAATTGGTAAATGCTACAAATTTGGGCTTTGCTTTGCTTTTCCCTGAGGGCTGATTGTTAAACATTTACCAGCACACCACTGCTTAGGAGAGATTAGTTTGTTGAGTTTCAGGTTAGTTAATGAGGAATCACAGCAAATACCATGAGTTGTAAAACTTTATCTGTGATAAAGAGGACTACCTGAAATAGCCTCTGAACAGGTCTCTCTGTCTCCAGTATTGCTCTGTCTCCCTGCCACAAGTCCATCCTGTACACAGGCAACAGAATGATCCTAATAAAATGAAACTAGGACCTAGCCTTTCCCATACTTAAAATAATTCAGCAGTTACCTCTCAGAGCAGTCAAAGCTCTTGCTTTAAATCTGAGTGGAAGGTCTTGTACAGTAGTACCCACAGGAGTACATCAAAGAATATAGGGAACAACAAAATACTTGGGATAGCACCGAGATAAGAGCTGTCTACAAGGAGAATTTTTTCACTGCCCAGAGCTGATCAAACTTTTAGTGATCACTGACACTAACAATATTTCACAAGTCTAATGTGTGACAAAATAATGTAAATTTAATAATAAATAATGGGGAATATCCCTTTTCTAAAGTGATCACATTCCTTATTCAAAGAATATCTGTTTCCTGTGTGATGGAAAGTAGCATGATGAATGTGGTAGCTAGCCTCTGTGATGACCCCCAATGATCCTCCTTCTTGATATGTATACCCTTGAATACTTCTCCCCCATTGACCTTGTGTTACCAATAGGATTTTGCAGAAATGATGCTATGCAACTTCTGAGGTTATAGGTCACGAAAGACATTGTAGCTTCTGCTTTGTTCTCTCTTGGATCACTTACTCTGGGGGAAGCCAGCCACAAAGTTTCGAGGACATGCCAGGGCTGTGGGATTAACATACGAGGAGCCGAGGCCTGCCAACAACCAGTTCCAATTTTCCAGCCATGTAAGAGAGCCATCTTGGATTTCCCCAACCTCAGACAGCCCTTTTGATGACTGCAGCCCTTGTAACATCTTGAATGCAACCAGATTGAGAGACTCTGAGCCAAAATCACACAGCCAAGTTCTCCCCAACTTCCTGAACCATTCCAATTGAGTGAAACACTGCTTATTGTTGTTTTAAGCTGCTAAATTTGAAATACTTTGTTATGCATCAATAGATAACTAATACAAAGAGCAAAGAGCAAATAAATGCAGAGGATCAATCTTGAGGAATATTTGTTTCTATGCTATGAGGTATTGTGAGTTTTCCTTGCTCCATATCAGAAAAGCTCTTTCTCGTGATCTCAGATTCCCTTGAAAAGTGCTGAATATTTATTGCCAAAATGTGTTGAAACAGCCTAATCTGAAGGTAGGGAGAGGGGGAAGATCAGAGCTTAGATTAGCAGAGTTCTTTCTAATTTTAGTTAGCTATGAGTCGCTGCTCTTGTTACCAAAGCAATATGCTGAACACTGATTGTACATGGAGTTTGGAACGGAAGTTAAATACATTTGCAGTCAAATTAATCTGATATACATAGTGGTTATGTTGTTATATGGTTACCAGGAACAAACAAACCATTCCTATAAAAAAATACATCATTTGTTTGTTTTTATCTAACCAATTGTAATCTAAAATTAGCCCTTTAGGACGAAAATACAACTGGTAGTTTCCCAGAATTAATAGCAGAAGAGATATTGCAAACGGAGAAAGGAAATAGCTTATTCTAAGATTCATTAGGCAGTTGAGTCAAAGTGACACCTCTCTCTAATAAAACAAATAGCAGTAGAACACTAGAACTTATTTCTTCTGCTACAGCAGTAGTCCCCACCCTTTTTGGCACCAGCGACCAGTGTCATGGAAGATGATTTTTCCACAGACTGGTGGTGGGAGAGGGATGGTTTCATGATGATTTAAGTGCATTACATTTATTGTACAGTCAAGCCTTTCTGCTAACGATAATCAGCCTAGATCCCTCGCAGCCTAGATCCCTCACATGCGCAGTTTACAGTAGGATTCATGCTCCTATGAGAATCTAATGCTGCTGCTGATCTGACTGCAGGTGGAGCTTGTGCAGTGATTTGAGCGATGGGGAGCGGCTATAAATACAGATGAAGCTTCACTCAATCACCCACTACTGACCTCCTGCCGTTTGGCCTAGTTCCTAACAGGACACAGCCCAGTACCAGTTTAGGGGGTACAAAATTGAAACCATAATGCAGTGGACTTAAGCTAGCTTTTACAGGGAACAGAACAGGAATTAAGGAAGTCCTAACACCTTGTGATAAATGAGAGGTATCTGTAGTTCAACTCAAGTCAGTGAAATTCTGTGTTCTTAGAAGGGATACAGTGAAAGAAAGATGAACAAAAATTCAGTTTATTCAGAGAACAAAGGGTACGTGAGTGTTATAGAAATAAAAGAATCACATATTTAAAGATGTTTTGGAGAGAATAATGGCAAAGAAGAAAGAAAGTTGTCTTACCCTTATTTTTTGCTTAAAACCCTGCCATGGTCAGTCACTTATCAAGAGACTGGCAGCCTGTCTTTCTGTGTTTATGTATTTATTTTTGTTTCCACAGATGTCTCTGAAATCTTTGTTAAAAGCAAAGGCACTCAGACTGCCAAGAGAAATGAGCAATGCTTCTACCATGGCATAGACATGAATCATACCAAGGACAAATAGGAGCACCCCTTGCATACTGCCCCAACTCCTGCTTTTGGCAGGCATTGTGATTCGACGGCAGGGTAGGTTTCCTGGGCACAAGGCCTGTGCAGTCACAGAGAACCCTGTGCTCAGAAGGGCCCTGCCCTCATTTTGATATTCTGTGGTTGCTGTCTGGAAATTTTTAGTTTTTGAACAAGAGACCCTGCATTTTTTTTTTTTTTTTTGCAATGGGCCCTACAAATTATGTAGCCTATCCTGTGTGAGAGTACTCTGGAGAAGGCAATGCTCCAGTTTTGGAGGCAGGTAGGTTAGGGATTCTATCCAAACTATCTCTTATGTGCCACACGGTGGAAAAATTATCCTCTGAACCTCAGATTTTCATCTTCACCAAGGACAATGCCATCTCCCTATTAGGTTATCATTGTGAGGATTAGACGTTGTGAAGGAATGCAGGTAAAGCACCCAGTACAGTATACTTGACTTCACTACAATTATTATTCATAAAAGCCAAGTTCATGTATCGCATCCCAATTGATATTAGTGCTGATCATATAAAAATAAGTATCTTTAGAAAAGTAAATCACTGTTTTACATTTTATAGGAAGCTAAAGACTTACATTGCTACTACTCTCACTTTTGCCAGGATCCTCATGGCTTCTTATTACTGCTATTGTATCCGTACTACAGACTAAGAAAATTAACAGTGCTGTTAAATGTTAGCTACTTCTTGTAAAGCAGCTATGTTTTTCATAATCCCATACCAGAAACAAGGAAGTCAGTGTTTCTCTGATTCTTTAAGGAAATAGGAAGGTGACTAGAATATAAAATTTAAATGTGCGTGTGTGTGTACATATATGTGATGGTGCCCTTTCTGATAGTCTGGGAAAAGAATTTTTCTACTGTCTACACCGTTCTCACTATCAAAGCAGCAATCTATTCTCTTTTCTACTAGCCCCAAAATAGCTGCAGTCAGAGAAACATACTTCCTTATTTATTATTTTCCAAGAAAGAATGATATTGGAGTACCGATTTACCAAACCCAAACCAAATCTTAAGTTCTATCTTGATGGGCTCAAGTGGTCTCTACTGTGGGGAGGCGACAGGGAGCCAAAATAGGCTCTCACATTACCCTGGGTTGAGACGAGGTACAAACCAATGCATATGACATTGCGTATAAATACAGGCTTTTCTCATTATTCACTGTAGTTATTTTCTGTAAAGTCCTCCTGAACACTAAATTCGCAAATACTGAATCACTACTCTTAGAGGAAGTAGAGGGTTAAGTCACAACCCCTGGTCACAACATTTTCATTCATTGATCAGGACATAATCTTGTGTGTGTTTCTGCTTAAAGACATCTTATTTAATATCTATTGTAGATTCATTAACATTGAGTCATAACCAAGAGCACTATAACTCATGCCTAAAAGAAGCTTATCTAATGACATTTTTCCCCATAGGGCACATCATAGCCTTCTCCTCAGGAACACTAGACAGCACTTCCAAACTCTGCTTGGGGGCCATTTTACAGAAAGTCACCAACAAAAAGTACAAAAACATGACAAATGTGTCCCTAAATAGACTGCAGAAAGGATACTTGTTTTCAGTATGAGAGCTGAAACAAGAAGGCAGGGCGTCACCTTCTTAGACCTCAACTGGGAACATGCATATTGAGCCATTCAATTTTTTTGCAGCTCTGTGCATGTCCAAGAGTGGCCACGAAAGCACAATGAGTATTGATTTTGGGGCCACAAATAAATTTTAGTGAGTAGAAAAATTTTCAAATATGGAATCCACAAATAATGAGGATCAATCGTATACAGAAGTTGAGAGTAAGTGATTCAGTTACCTTAGTGGACTAGAAGAGAAAATTAATGCAAAGTTGGTTAAGAGATACACATAGATGTGACATTGGGTGATATCTCTCATATCATTTTCAAACAGAATGCAGTTAAAGCACATGGAGTTGGAAGAATTGAGATCTCCAGTTTCAGGCTGTCTTACTAGGTGGACAACTTAGGTAAGCATCTGAATCTTCCTGTTCCTGTTTCTTAGTTTCCACATCTGTTAGTTGAGACCAATAATATTTGTCTTACTTCTTTCAGAGTGTGGTTGTGAGGGTGCCGTGGCTGTTACCTAATGTTAGGGCTGGGATTGAAGAAGGTGAATCAGGTGTCATATTGTGAATCAGAATCTTCCTTTGTAGGTAGTTTGTCTCCCCAGAAAAAAAGCAGATGCCAAGTCCATGCTAATATTTGGATTTGGATAATGAGTATGTTTTCATTCAAAATGTATTATAAATCCAAGGGAATAGAATATAACCATAGCATTTTCTGGTTAAACTGGCCATCCTAAGTAAGATAAAGTAATTGAGTCAGTAGTTTCAAGGCCTACCTCTACTTATGCTAGGATTATAAGGGAAAAATGGGAATGATTTTCTGATCCAACAGCCTTGGAGGAAGGGCCCAGTGAAAAGTTGCCTCCATTGTGATGGACAGGAGTTAGGGAAGGTGAAGGAGAAGCTATAAAAAGACCCAGCCCTCAGGCAGTCTGGAGCTACTACACTGTTCTTCCATGTGAAGTTAAAGAGGTAGCCTGAATCTTTTAGTTCTAGGGCAGGAAATATGGAATGTACACATGTGAGGCATGATCCAAGAAGAACCATTCATACTTCATCAGTTATTGGCCAGGTCTACCCTACGGAGACATGTGCCAGAGCTGGGGGTGTTCTACTGTGAGGCCAGGAGTAGGGAGAAAAGGCACAGGGAACTGATGCCATTTCTGTCTTTTTAGATAGAAATTTGTCCACAAAATTGTCAGACTTACTTTCCTCATTTGGAGATGCCTAAAGTTAAAGAATATTTAATTTAGTTGAACCTACAGATAGGCTAAAGAAAATTGATACTAGGCTGCCAGTATCAATTTTATGTCAATGCAAAAAAATAATTCTTCAGGAGAAAATAAAATTAAATAATATATGTAAACCTGAAAATTGTAGAATGTCCCATGGATAGAAGGTATTAGGAATTGACTGGAGTCTAAACATATTACTACAAATGTCACTCCGTTAATGTAATTCCTTTCAAATGAAAGATGTCTATAAAACAGCTACTTCTTCAGGTTTGGTATTACACGTTTTGTTTTGCCAAGATTAGGTTTTCTCAGCCCTGTTCATTATTATAATTTTATTTTATCTTGATATAAAACTAAATAAGTAGCTATTTCTAAATGTTATCACCTAATACTATCGATTTATTTTCGTTTAATTTGTATTTCCTGCTTCTTTATTTGATAAATAAATTCTTATTTTATGGCCAAACATTCATTTAGCCCTCTGTCTACATGCATTTTTTATATTTGGAACTCTAGTATGCCGCTTCATATCAGAGAATCAGCAAATATCTGTGACAATATGGATTTTGATAAGCTGAATATTATCTAGGATCTTAGGTTTCCTAATGTATTCACACTTCTCAGTAGTAACATCACACTGAGTTGCATCATATTTAGCTTAAAGGACAATAGAGTGGGCATGTGGAGCCCAGGTTAAGACCCACGTAGTCTTGATGTGCTGTCGCCCACCCCATCCCTTTTCCTGGGCATCTGTCTTATGTTTCATTCACAGTGGACTTTGTTCTTGTTTAAAACCCAATGATTCTTTGAAACTATTCGGCAGTACACCCCTGGATGGAGGTAAACCTTAAGCTCCCCAAAATGAATATTCACTGGTGGAATTTCAGGTGACAAGCATATTAGAGGTGAGAGTCTCTGAAGCCTGAGTCTTCCGGAAGTACCCACGGCATACCATATGAGCCTACCTAATTTTAGTGCTTTTAGGCTAATGTCTCATAAAAGCATATAAAAACCTATTGAGACTTTTCAGTGAGACAATCTTTTTTAAAAAGATATTTTGAAGATCATTTTGTGAAATGATGTTTTGCAAAGTACTTTGTGATGTGGCAAATTTTTCTTGTTTTAGAATTGCACTGGTTAGCATGTATAAGCACCACTATTTTATTTTTTAAATTGTATTGTTTTATTGTTATTTTTTATTGTTTTTCCCCTGAATATTTTCTTTCTCTTTTAATTTTTTTTTTATTTCAGCATATTACGGGGGTACAAATGCTTGGGTTACGTGTATTGCTCTTGCCCCACCCAAGTCAGAGTTTCAAGCGTGTCCATCCCCCGGATGGACACCCATTAGGTGTGTATATAGCACCACTATTTTAAAACGAGGGACTTACAAATCTGGAGTTCTTTCCAGCTTCGAAATTCTTTGCGCCACTTGACTAGAGCTTTATTTCTATGGGATAATCGTGACATCTAGTGGCAAGTCTAAGTAATTCCAAGAAATGGCTTCATGTAATATTTTCCTTAGCTAAGTTCATTTAAATATGAGAACTCGCTATTCAAATAATACTGTAATAAATGTCTTTGTACATATGTCTTGACATAATTATATCAGATAAAGACTAAGAAGCAAAATTTCTGAGTGATAGAATATGTATATATATTAATAGAATGTTGATATTGCCAATTCATCCTCCAAAGAAGGTTGCACCAATTTGTACTTCCACTGTGATTAAGAATAGTTCTTCACATCATCCCAACAATGAGTATTATCAGACATTTTAATTTTTGTTTTTTTTTTTTATAAATGAGGCATTTCATTTTTTTAGGCTTTTCCTCTTTCTTTTTCCTTCTTACTTTCTTCTTATTTATTTTGTTTTTTTGGCCATCTGTATTTCTTTATCAGTGAAATGCCAACCTACATCTTTATCCCATTTTTAGATTTACTGGTTCATAAGCATCTTTTTTTTATTTGTGCAGGTTTTTGCATATTGAAGAAATTTATGTCATTTGCATTGAAAATATTGTTTCTAGTCTGTCATTTATTGTTTATACTTTGTGATTGTTTTTTGCTTTGCAAAGTTTTAAATTTTTATGTAATCAGGTATATCAATATTTTCCTTTATAATTTTAGTTTCATGCCATATTTAAAATGGCCATCTCCTCTCCCAGAGGATAAAAAGTAAAAATCATATATGTTTATTTATTATATGTAACATAATCATGTATATTATTAATAGTTTTATTTTAGTCCTTCATCTATCTGCTATTTTAGGCAAACAGGTTATATAGGAATCCAATTTTATTTTCCCCTAACAATGTAAAGGAGATTGGTAAATTTAAGTATAACTATTAAAAAGATTGAGGTAGGTATCTCTACTGATAAGAAAAGATGTCAAAAATATGCAAAGAGTAGAACAATATTGATAATATAATTCCCTTTATATAGAAAAATTATTTCCCTGCAAAGGCACAGAAAATACCTGAAACAATAAATACACACACACACACACACACACACACACACACACACACATGCTTTTGCACACACACACTATTAACAGTGGATGCTTCTAGGGAGTCATACGAGATATTTGCAAGATAAGCAGAATTTTACTTTTACCTCTATATAGCTATCTACTATTTGAATGTAATACCATGAATATGCATTCCTTATGTTATAAAATTATTTAATGAAGAATAATAACATGGGAAGATATTCAGGATCTATAGTGAACTGGAAAAGCAAATTTTAAAATAATAAATATCTCATTTTAGAAAATAAAAGAATATCTATGCAAAGAAAAAAGATTGGGTGGCTAGACACTAAAATATTAACAGTAATTTCAGAATGGAAGGATTTGGGTGATTTCTATTTTCTTTTGCATTAGTTTTAATTTTATAAATACTTTATAGTGGGCACATATAATTTTTGTGATCAGAAAAAGTTTTAAATATTTATATCAGGACTTATGAATTTCCATTTATATATTTCTGAAAGATATATTGTAATTTCATGTAGCTTATGTTTTACTACCCAAAGGCCTAGCACTGCCCTTTTCTTTTTTCCTCCCTCCAGTGACTCTTTTCCTCCCTCCAGTGACCTATTCCATCCTTAAAAAGTTTGATTCATCAGGAATTTCTTATAGAATAAGAAGTTATACTTCATCAATACCTTTAAAAGAAGAGATTTCTGGTTCATGGAACCAGAAGATAACTGGATACAAAATGCCTGACATGAAAGTTATTTCTTCCACCAAATTTCAGTCATGGAAAACCTAATCCTTGGATTTCTTCTTCATATAGGACTTATTTCATATATACTTTATGTGGAATAGACATTCTGTTAATGTGGTATATCATATTTACAGATTTGTATATGTTAACCATCCTTGCATCCCAGGAATAAATCCCAGTTGATCATGGTGAATGATCCTTTTAATGTGCATCAAATTCAGTTTGCTAGTATTTTGTTGAGGATTTTTGCATCTATGTATATCAGAAATATTTGGAATATTGGTTTGTAATTTTCTTTTCTTGTAGTGTCCTTGTCTGCCTTTGTTATCAGAGTAATGTTGGCCTCATAAAATGAGTTTGGAATTATTCTCTCTCCTTCAATTTTTGGAAGAGCTTGAGAAGGATTGGTATTAGCTCTTCTTTAAATGTTGGGTAGAATTCAGAGTGAAGCCATTAGATCTTGGGCTTTTCTTTGATGGGAGATTTTTGATTACTGATTTAATCTCTTTACTCATTATGGTCTGTTCAAATTTTCTATTTCTTCATAATTCAGTCTTGGGAAGTTGTTGTATGTTTTCGGGAATTTATTTCTTCCAGGCTATGCTATTTGTTGGTATATAATTGTTCTTTGTAGTCTCTTATAATCCTTTGTATTTCTGTGTTATCAGTTGTAATATCTCTTCTTAATTTCTGATTTTATTTATTTAAGTCTTTTCTCTTTTTTTCTTAGTCTAGCAGAGGGGTGGGGAACCTGCAGCCGTGGGGCCACATGTAGCCTTCTGGATCCTTGAGTGCAGCCTTTTGACTGAATCTAAATTTATTAAAAGGATTTGTCCTGTGAAGTTTGGATTCAGTTGAGGGGTTGCACTTGGGGATCTGGAGGCGGGAAGGTTTGTCAATTTGTTTTTTTTCTTTTTCAAATAAACAACTTTTCGTTTTTAATCTTTTCTATTATTGATTTTCTAGTCTTTATTTCATGTATTTCTGCTCTAATCCTTATTCTTTCTACTAACTTTGGGCTTAGTTTGTTCTTCTTTTTCTAGTTCTTTGAGGTAAATTGTTAGGCTGTTTATTTGAGTCTTTTTTGATGTAGGGATTTATTGGTGTAAACTTCCCTCTTAGAACTACTTTTGCTTCATCCCATAAGTTTTGGTATATTATGTGTTTACTTTAGTTTGTTTCAGGATATTTTCTGATTTCCCTTTTAATTTTTTCTTTGACTCACTGGTTGTTCAGGGGCATGTTGTTTAATTTCCATGTTTTTGTGAATTTTCCAAATTTCGTCTTGTTATTGATTTCTAGTTCATACCATTTTGATTAGAAAAGATACTTGATATAATTTCAGTCTTCTTAAATTTTTTAAGACTTGTTTTGTGGCCTAACAGATGATATCCTGGAGAATGTTCTGTGTGTACTTGAGACGAATATGTATTCTGCTGCTATCATCTGTAATATTCTGTATATATTTGTTAGGTCCATTTGGTCTAAAGTATAGTTTAAGTCTTATGTTTCTGTATTGATTTTCTGTCTGGATGATCTGTCAATTGTTGAAAGTGAGTTATTGAAGGCCCCTACTATTATTGTATTACTGTTTATCTCTCCTGTCATATCTATCAATATTTCTTTCTATATTCAGGTGCTATGATGTCTTTTGCTGTCTTCCTTTGTGATTAGGTGATTTTTTTCCCCAGTGGTATGCTTTGATTCCTTGCTTTTTATCTTTTATGTATCATCTATAGGTTTTTGCTTTGTGGTTACCATGAGACTTATATTTTATAGTTATAAAAGTCTATTTTAGGATGATAATAACTTAACTTTAAATCACATATAGAAACTATACTTTTACTCTACTTCCCACCACATTTTATGTTTTCAGTGTCACAATGTACATTTTTTTATGTGTGTATCTCTTAAGAGATTATTGTAGGTATTATTATTTTTAATAGCTTTGTCTTTTAACCTTCATCTCTTCTGAAGGTCTTTTTGCACATAGGGGGACAAGCACTGGAAAGTCTTATTCTGCCATCTTGCTGATGTCAGTTGTTCAGTATTATTTATTTATTTATTTTATTTATTTTTAACTGTTTTAAATACTTTGTTTTGATTAAATAGAATGGGAGTAAAGGGAATCTGTGGACTGTTATTTATTATTAGGTCAGTTATAGTGGTATTATTTTCTTCATCTAAAAAACATACAGATTATGAGCTTTGTATTTGATTTTGCTTTTAAAGAATGGTTGAACTATCCTTGATTTTATTCCACTTGTTCTTGCAGAATCACATAAGCGCGAATTCCAGTGTATGCATGCAAATATGTGCATGCATGCATTTGATGAGAGGATGAGAAGAGGACCTAACATTTACTGAACATTACATAACAGACAGTTTTCTGGTGTTGTTTATTTTTTGTAATGTACAAAAGCTAAAGAGACTATTTCTGAAAATATTTTTGAGGCTAGATGCAAAATTTTCAGCAGAACTACAAACAATTCTGCTGAAAGAAAGAGCCATTTAGCCATCCTCCTGAGGAATTTGAGACTGACTTAAGTCTGAAGCAAGGATTTAGATTTAATTTTAAATTATCTGCCAAAAATCATGACCTTCATTTTTTTCCCTCAAGAAATGTCTTTTAGAGCCTGCAAAACAAATTCAACTCACATGAGAACGTAAATCAACCTAGGATATGAAATCACATATGCTACTTTCTGGCTTCATAGAAGTTTGACAGTAGAATTTAAGTTGCAACAAGCTTCACGATACTCAAGAAGACCTTTCATTTCAGAGTCTAAAATGATTAAATGATTAAAATGGCTCTTTAATAATTAAACACACCATCTGTAAAAGGCAGAGTGTGACCTTTCACCCATGGTCTCTCAGGCTGTTCTAGAATTTCTGCAGTTGGCACATATGGTATCAGAAATCCACTGCTATTCTTCCTTTGAAATACTAGAGGAGCAGACTTAGAGCAGCTGTTTTTGTACTGCCAGATTTCATTGAAATGTGGGTTTCAAAAGCCCTTGGCTTGTCATCTTGAGTTAGCTTACTTTAATCACAAATCTCACCATAATATAATTCAACTGATGCCTGAAATTCAGTATAGTGGAACATTTGCTGAACAATGCACTTAGCAATAATAACGAACCAGAATGTACATTTTGTATTGAAATGCCCTTTTCATGTTATACATGCTCTCAAAAATTTCTAATAGATTATAAATATTCCTTTTTCAATAACAACAAAATACCAAGGAAACAATCTCCATCATGTTGTCTTTCTCTTAGTTGAGAATATACAAGAAAGTGTGGCATATGGGGAACTATCTGCTTTAGGATTTAGCGATTGATAGTACTACTAAAAAATTGATATGACCCTGTCATTAAGCCAACAGTAGTAATTAGACAGCCATTATGAGTACACTTGTATGTTTGTCTTAAATGTGATATCAGACAACTTTCTTAGTTCAGTGATCGACAGTTACGCTGTTCAGAATAAAGGGATATTGGTCATCATAAACAATTACTCTGTATGTTTCGGGGCCGGAGATATAGACCCTGGCTGTAATTGTGCTCACTGGTTAACCTATAATATATTGGAAACTTTTTTTCAGCTTCCCTTCAACAGGCTGTTTACTTATTAAAGTTCAATTGTTAGACTATATTCGAATGCTTTCAGTGTTGAATTTAATGCTTCTTTTGGAGATAAACTCAACTCTTCATTTCCATTTAAAGTCTTTGTGTGAACTTTTAAAGCCAGAAGCAAAGATAAGTGGGCTAGTATTATTTTTAAAATATACTACAAATTTTATTTTTAAAGCCAAACTGTGGGGAAAGCTTTCTTAGAATTCTGTGATTTTAATTTGTTTCTCACAGAAACATATAGCCTGGAATCAGGAAAAATGATATTGTTTGCTTTATTGATGTATTTATTGTATTCAGGATTGGAACTGAATGTATTGAATTCCAGATGGAATTCACTGGGCATAAGACATAACATAAAATAGAGTACATTTGCCTTTTTTTCCTACGCAAGATTTTAAGTCATGGGAATAAATAATGTTCACTCATTCATTTATGTATTCAAAAATATTTATTTATGAGTTTTTCCTATAATGGGTGCTGGAATACTTCCCACCATGAATGAGACATTTAAGAATTCAATCTTGATTAATTTAGGGAGCCAACCATGTAAAATAAATGTCCATAATACAAGGTGATTTTATGTATATTTATCTTACGTAGAGAGATATAACAGAGGAGAAGGCAATTCATTTTGTGAAGGGAAGGTACTAGCTCTCCACTCGCTGCTATAATTTGAATGTGTTCTTCAAACTTTATGAGTTGCAAATGTAATCCCTAATGCAACAGTGTTGAGAGGTGGAACCTTTAAGAGGCGATTAAGTCATGAGGGTTCTGTCTTCATTAATGGATTAATGCCATTTTAGAGAGAGTGGGTTAGTTATTGTGGTAGTGGTTCCCAATAAAAAGGATGAGTTTGGCCCCCTTCCCTTTCTCTTGTGCATGCTTTCTTGCCCTTCTGCCTTCTGCCATGACACAGCGAGAAGGCCCTTACCAGATTCAGCCCCCTCAAC
Organism: Avahi laniger; assembly: GCA_963575035.1. Lineage (NCBI taxonomy): Eukaryota > Metazoa > Chordata > Mammalia > Primates > Indriidae > Avahi > Avahi laniger. Next base: position 33,006 of record CAUYSK010064716.1, on the reverse strand, counting down.
CTTGGACTTCTCAGCCTCCAGAACTGAGAGCCAAATAAATTTCTGTTCATTATAAATTTTCCAGTCAAAGGTATTTTATTTTAGCACAAAATGGACCAAGATACTGGCTAACACTTCAAATCCCTTCTCCATCCTTCTCTGCTCTGCCTTGACCTTCACAGATTATATTACCTGAGTTTCTTTGCCTCTCTGGCTTTGGGAGCATAGATAGTAGGAGAAGAGAATGGTTAGGGTATTTATTCCCGCTATTCCTTCAGCCAGACTATATTTCCTCTACCTTATTTTTGGTTTTGTTTTTGTGGGTTTTTTTTGGGGGGGGGATTTGTTTTGTTTTGTTTTTTAAGACACCAAACCAGATCCAGGATATTTCCTCTCCCTTATGACTACAGTTTCTATGGGTTAGCTCTTCCTCAGTTCTCTCTGGTTTCAGCATCTCCACTCTCTACTTTGTCCCTTAAGTTCCAGGGATGGTAATATATTTCCTTTGTTGTTAGTCCCTGGGTGCTTTATCATTCTTTCTTCTTATTATTCTTGCCACACCTTTGTATTTAGTCCCTCCATCGAATTCTCTTCCATTAACCTTCCTGCTGGGCCACTGACTGATCCAGACAGGAATACACAAGGTCAAGGAAGACAATACAGGGGTTCCTTTTTTTTTATTTCAGAGTATTGCAGAGTACAAACACTTTGGTTACATAAATTGCCTTTGCACTGCCCAACAAGTGTGCGCATACCCAAGACAACATGCACTACATCCATTAGGTGTGAATTTACCCATCCCTTCCTCCCCTCTCCCACCTGCCTGCTATCCTATGAATGTTACTTTCTATATGTACACATTAATGTTGATCAATTAGCACCAATTTAATGGTGAGTACATGCGGTGTTCATTTTTCCATTCTTGTGATACTACACTTAGAAGAATGGGTTCCAACTCTACCCAGGATAATACAATAGGTAGTTCATCACTTTTTTATGGCTGAGTAGTACTCCATGGTATACATATACTACATTTTGTTAATCCACCCATGAATTTATGAAGAAGACCCCACAAGCAATCATAGTATCAACAAAAATAAATAAATAGGACCTGATCAAATTAAAAAGCTTCTGCACAGCCAAAGAAACTATCACTAGAGTGAATAGAAATCCTAGAGAATAGGAGAAAATATTTGTATGCTATATATCCCCTAAAGAGCTAATAACTAGAATCTATAGAGAACTCAGGAAAATAGGGAAGAAAAAAAATCAAACAACCCCATAAAATGTGGGCAAAGGATATGAACAGAAACGTTTCAAAAGAAAATAGACCAATGCCCAAAAAACACATGAAAAATATTCAGCATCTCTAATCATCAGGGAAATGCACATCAAAACCGCAATGAGATATCACTTAACTCTAGTGAGAAGGGCTTTTATCAAAAAGTTCCAAAACAACAAATGTTGGTGTGGATGAGGAGAAATAGGTACACTCCTACACTGCTGTTGGGACTGCAAGCTAGTACAACTTCTATGGAAAATAGTATGAAGATACCTCAAAGAACTAGAAGTAGAACTACCATTTGATCCAGCAATCCTACTACTGGGTATCTACCCAAAGAAAAAAAAGATATTCTATAAAAAATACATCTGTACTCGAATGTTTATAGCAGCACAATTTCACAATTGCAAAGATGTGGAAACAACCCAAGTGCCCATCAGTACAGGGGTTTCTTTATCTTCAAATTTTCAGCACATGGACTTTGATAGATCTGAGCAAAGCTACTATCCAGACTATAAACATGGATTTCTGTTGCCACCAACGGATGACATTAGCAATTGTACTTAGTCATTTAGGGCCATGCAGTGTTTTCTTGAGTCTGTTTGCTGTTTTTGTCTATTTTAAAAATATTTTAAAAATATTTAACTCTATCCATACCTGATAAATGCAAAACAGTAAAAATATTGAAAACTATTTTAATAAGCATGCATTTGCTTATGATAAAGACAAGAATAGAGATTATTTGAAAAAGATGGAAATTGCATGTACACAAGGAATGCATTTTTTTTGACAGAAATAATTTTAAAGGGTAAAGCTTATGTCACACGACAATAGAAAAGTGCTGTGCCTAACTGTTATGGACTGACTTTTGTCCCCCCAAATTTGTATGTTAAAGTCCTAACCCCTAATGTGACTGTATTTAAAGATAGCATCTTTGAGGAGGTAATTAAAGTTAAATGAGGTCATAAGAGTGGGGCCCTAATCTAAAAGGACTGGTGTCCTTATGGGAAGAGGAAAGGCCATGTGAGAAGGTGGCCATCTACAAACCAAGGACAGAAGCCTCAGGAGAAACCAATCCTGCTGGCAACTTGCTCTTGGACTTTTAGCCTTCAGAACTTTCTATTATTAAAGCCACCCAATCTGTCACATTTTGTTATGGCACCCCTAGCAGACTAATATACTAACCAATGGATAATAATCCATAAGAGACTAAGACAAGTGACTGAGGCAATGAAAAAAAACATTTGCAAGTTTGGCTAAAGGATTAATATTAATATCAAATGGCTGTTAGCATTAGAAGAGGACTAGGAACTTGTTCCAAAACTTAAAATGAGGAATGACCCTGAGGCTTCTCCCTTAGGTGACTGCATGGATATTGATGCTATAAATCAAATTAGAAAAACAGAAGGAAGACTACATTTCACGGGAAGAATAAGTCTGACTTATACAGAAGGACATTTAGGTAGAGATTTCTAAAAAGACCTTGGAATATAAGATGAATACTAAGGTGATAAATGATTTGGGAATATAGATTCAACTCAAACATATGTTTTGAACACCTATAATGTACTAGGCACTGTTCTAATGTTTGAGTTACATCAGTGAACAAAAGAGACAAAAACACCTACCCTTTGGAGCTGAAATTCTGGTGGATAGTAGAGAGAAAAAAGCAATAACATAACAAGTAAATTATATAGCATTTTAGAACACAATACAATGCCTTAGAACAATATAGCATGACAAGGGATTTGGGAGTGCTGGTGTGTGGGGGGTGGCGGGGTGCAGGTTGTAATATTCTCCAAGGTCATTCAGGTTAGATCTTACTGAAAAGATGCCATTTGAGCAAAAACTTGAAGGTTGGGAAGTTAGCCAGGGGGTTATCTGAAGGAAGTGTGTTCCAGGCAGAGGGAATAACCACTGTAAAGGCCCTGAGGTGACAGCATGTCTAGTGTATTTGAGAGACAGCAAAGGTTCCAGCAAGGCTATACCTTAATGAAAGAAGAGGAGAGTAATAGTAGATGATGCCAGAGGGGCAAGGTCGGGGAAGTGTCAGATCACACAGGCACAGCCTTTTGGGTATTACCCTGAGTGAGATGAAAGGTTCTGAATCAAGGTGTTACCTGGTCTGACTTTCATTTTAGGAGAATTACTGGCTTCTGTGTTAACAAGAGGCCACAGGACAAGAGTGGGAGCAGGGAGACCAGTTAAGAGACCGTTGCAGTAACAGAAGAGAAGGTAGAAGTTTGCTAATTTGAAGGTAGAGATGATGGAATTTCAGAGAATAAAAGTAATCAAGAATGACTCTAAGATTTTTGGACTGAAAAACAAGAAAGAAAAATGAATGAAAGAAAAATCATAACTTTTGAACATGTTGAGATGTTCGTTTGCCGTCTATTTGGAAATGTTGAGTAGGCATTTTGTTATCTTTGACTGGAGTTTGGGAGAGAGGTTCAAACTGAAGGTATAATTTGGGAGTCAGCAGCACATGAGTGGTATTTATAGCCATATCAGTGGATAAGATTACCAAGAGAATGAATGTACTTAGAAAAGAAAATCAAGGTTCAGCCTAGGTCACTCCAATATTAATAGGTCGTGGGGAAAAGGAGCATCCAAAGAAGACCACTGAATAAGAGCAACCAGAGAGGTAGGAGGAGATTCAAAAGAGTATTGCGAACTGGAAGCCAAGTGAAAAGGTACCAAGAAAGATGGTGTGATCAGCTGCACCAAATGTCAGTTGTAAGTCAAGGAAGATGAGGGCTGAGATTTGATCATTGCATTTAGCATATGGAGGTCTTTAATGTCCTTGACAAGAGCTGTTTTGGTACAACAGTGGGGGGAAATCTGCTTGGACAGGATTTAAGGGATAGTTGGATGAGCACTGAAGTCAATATTCAAGAATTCTCTTGAAAAATTTTCTGCTGAGGGCAACAATGAAGTGATAGCTCATTAAGGAAGTGGCATTAGGACAAGGTTTATATGTATGTTTTTTTAAATATATAAAAGTAAAAGAGTTTATTTTATCCTTTTAGAAGGACAGAGAGAAAGAACAGAAAGAAAGAAAGAAAGAAAGAAAGAAAGAAAGAAAGAAAGAAAGAAAGAAAGAAAGAAAGAAAGAGGAAGGAATAAAGGAAGGAAGAGAGGGAGGGACAGAGGGAGGGAGGGACAGAGAGATGGTGTGGCATCCCAAAGAAAGAGAATGGAGATGCCAGCAGCTAGGCCAAGTGGCTTGCTGCTTTTATGGGAACTAAGAGAAAAATAGTTCATGTTGTGAATTGCCATGTTTGCTCCTTCTCTTCTTAACCTCAAGCAGAGAATGGAATCTGCCGTGTGAAACTACTGCATCCACTGCCTTTGCTTTAGGGATAAAGTGACCTTGCCCTCACGATATGATTTTGGGCTAGGTTCATGTTCAGAGATTGTCCCCCATGCTGTCATCCAGGAACTTCTCAGGAATTACTCCAGGCTATAGAAACAAATGCTAAAAAGGCAGGGTCAATAACATCATGTCAATATACTCTTGGGAATGATACAGTAGAGAATGAAAAATGAATGATGCAGAAGATCAAGAGAAGAGTTGCTGGAGCAGTGCTGCTGGGGAGATGAGGGTGAGATGCAGTGCCCCTGGTTTGGCTTTGAATAGGAGCAGAGATGTGAGTGCAGACACAGGGTAAATATGGAGCTGGAGTCTGGGGAAATTTCCTTCTGACTGGTTCCATTTTCTCTGAGGTGGTAAATAAGATCGTCATCCAAGACTGCTCTGGAAGGGTGACAAGTAAGTGGCAGTTGTTATGTTGGGATGTGTGAGATTGCTGGTTCCAAGTCAGCCAGAGTTGGAGCTACCTTCCCTCTCTGGGCACGGTGGTACTTTTGATGAGGCAATGAAACCTCACTCATAAGGCACCAAGACACTCAGGCCAGACCAAGGGTTTCAGGCATCATGGGTGGTAACATCACTTTCTCAACTCTCTGCCTGAGGTGGAATGTTGCAAGTACCTGAACCGATTCAGGGACCCAGAGCTGGTGAGGTTCACATTTGGGCCACGGGAGACAGCAGTAGGCATAGCAGGGTGATGCTCAAAGGGAGGAGTGTCCTGATCTTTTCTGCTGTTCTACTCTGGAAATTGTCTATGGTAACAGACAATAATCACAATTTTCTGTTCTTAATTAGGGACAATGTCAAAAAGCTTTCCCCTTTTATAGATAGATAGATTTGTTTATTTTGAAAATGTGTGTATGTGTGTGTATATATGACTATGTATGCATATATATGCATATACACACATACACATATATGTGGAAATATAGATAGAGCAAGAGAGAAAGCCTGATTTATGTACAAAAGGGGCTTTATTCATTGGATTTGTAGACTTACATCTTCCCCTTCCTCTAGGAAAGGGCACAGGGACCTTGCTTAAGAACCATAATCACAAATCTGTTACCACCATTTTTCCTTCCTATCATGAATTTTGATATGTTACTGTCAAGGGATGCTCAAGAGACAGGAAACATAATTCAAGCTGGCTTAAGCAAAAGGTAAATTTACTGACTTGGATAATGGAACAATCTGACCCCAGGCACTGTCAGATACAGTATCCAGATGGATCATCAGTAACCTGTTTCTTCTGACACAATTCCTTTCTCATGCTGACTCTCTCCTTATGAGGTTGAGTCCTCTGCGAAGCAGATGCCAAGACAGGATTAGACACGGTGATGATTTGGGTCTCCATGTATCAATGTCAATTCAGGCCTTGTATCCATGTGTTTTTCTTTTCCTAGTGTACAGCCACCCTAGTAAATGGTCCTCAGTCTGCTGCTTAGCTATGCCCACTCTTCTGCTACAGGGAATAAGGGCTACCAAAGAAGTCCTCTCACTTTCATACTTAGCCTTTAACTGCTCGTCAGTGGCCCTCAGTTTCTCATTGTCCCTCTGCAAGGCATCAGTACAACTCTGTAACCAACCAACTCTGTTGTCCTTGCAGGCACTGTTCCCTTATATCTTTTAAATGCTTACATGATTACACCTACCAGGGCCTTCCCTTTCCTCAGTTTGTTTTCCTAGTTGGAAAACATATTATTACCAGTGAAATTCTTAGCAATTCAGCTGCCATCTCTTTCTAGGGACTGTCCATACTCCACATAGTGCTCAGGATGGCGTCTTCTTTACCCAATGTAAAGAAACAAGTCTCAAAGTATTATCTTACTCCCTGTTCTCTCAGAACAGTTCCAACAGTATTTGTGTTAGTTTGGGTCCTTCAAGAGTCATCTGCCAAGATGGGATTAGAATATTTATTGGGGAAACAGTTGAAAAAGATAAAGGGGAGGGAGTTGGTGAAATTGAGGAGAACTTTCAAACAGTGATGCAGGTCTGATACTTGTAAGGGGAGCAGAAGGAAGGAGAATTCGGTTGTTAGAGTTTCATAGTGAAGCACAGTTCTATGAAAGATTCAACCAGATCAATGGGTAGTACACAAGCCAAAATCTCCCATCAAAGGCATCCCACATTAGTACTCCTGCCATGGTTAGTCTCGACTGAGGGTAGCTTGTAGGAAGCATGGCCCTGGCATGTGTATGGTGGAGGAATCTGAGGGACAGCAGCTGAGCTCAGTCAATTACACTTTGGTATGGGTATTTGCATGTCCATATTCCACATAATCTGAAGATGGCTTTTAGTAGGTAAGGGAATTAAATCCCTCCAAGTTTGAATCCAGAGGAGGACAGACATCATTGTCCAGCAAAAGCCCTGAGATTGACTTGGATTGGACCAGCATAGGTCACGTGCCCATCACTGAGCCAGTCATGGGAAATTTCATGCTCTGATTTACTAAGGTCTGGTTTTCATGCGCTACCTCCAGGATAGGAGTTGGACTCCACCCATACCAGGAGAACTGAGAGGCAGCGAGGGGCAGACTTCCAAGCAAAATATGCACATAGAATATATTTATTTTTAATTTAATTTTTTTAACCAATAACTTGTTTGTTTTTATTTCATTATCTTATAGGGGTACAAATGTTTAGGTTACATATATTGCCTTTGCCCCACCCAAGTCGGAGCTTCAAGCATGTCCATCCCCCAGACGGTGCGCACCGCACCCACTAGGTGTAAATATACCCATCCCCTGCTCCTCGCTCCCACCTGCCTGACACCCAGTGAATGTTATTACTATATGTGCACATAAGTGTTGATCAGTTAATACCAATTTGATGGTGAGTACATGTGGTGCTTGTTTTTCCATTCTTGTGATACTTCACTTAGCAGAATGGCTCCAGCTCAATCCAGGATAATATAAGAGGTGCTAGGTCACCATTGTTTTTTGTGGCTGAGTAGAACTCTATGGTATACATATACCACATTTTATGAATCCACTCATGTATTAATGGGCACCTGAGTTGTATTCACATCTTTGAAATTGTGAATTGTGCTGCTATAAACATTCATGTGCACATGTCTTTTTTATAGAATGTCTTTTGTTTGTTTGGATAGATGTTCAGTAATGGAATTCCTGGATCAAATGGTGGTTTTACCTTTAGCTCTTTGAGGTTATCTCCATATTACTTTCCAAAGAGGTTGTACTGATTTGCAATCCCACCTGCAGTGTATGAGCGTTCCTATCTCTCCACATCCACACCAGCATTTATTGTTTTGGGACTTCAATAAAAGCCATTCTTAGTGGAGTTAAGTGATATCTCATTGTGGCTTTGATTTGCATTTCCCTGATGATTAGAGATGTTGAGCATTTTTTCATATGTTTGTTGGCCATTATTCTGTCATCTTTTGAAAAGTTTCTGTTCATGTCCTTTTATTTTTAATTTTAATAGCTGTTGCAAGATTGCTTTCCAAAGACACTGTAGCAATTCATAGTTCCACCAAAGGGTATAATGGTACTTTTCCTCCAACACCTTCACCAGCAATATGTGTTACTTTTCTTTTTAAATATTTGCTATCTGATGGGTAGAAAGTGATAGGTCATTATTACTTTAATTTACTAGTGTAAATTAAACACTAGTACTAGTGTTTTAAATTTTTTTTCACATATTCACTGGCAACTTGGATTTGCTTTTCTGTAGATGGACTCTCCACATCCGTTTCATTGTTTTATTTTTGTTTTGTCCTTTTCTTGTTGATTTATAAGAGCACTTTTCATATTATAGGTAATAGCCCTCTGTTCTCTGCATTGCAACTGGGAAAGGAGAAAGCAGCTTGGAGCTCTGCACATGTCTTCCCCTTCTCCATCTCTGTTATCAGGACTAGATCCATAGCCCTCAGAGTGCAGTCTGGTTCTATATGTCAGGAATGCCATGCAGTAACTCCATCATTCATTTTTAGAAAACAAAACAAAATAAGCCCTAGTTGAGGACAAGTTTCCATCATCCACCTCTGTCCCTTCCCACATATACATTGGGGCAATATTGCTCAAGTTTCTGCCATTCTAAAACCACTTTCTCAATTTTTTGCCATTTTCTTTAAGTTGTATACTGCTATTTATATTTCCAAACATTAACTTTTTTGCAGAGGTTTATTTTAAAAGTCTATATTATTGCTATATCATTGTAAATATCAATTATATTTTTCCAATACACATTAAAATAAATTCATAACTATGAAAATAAAAGACATCTGCATACCACCTAAAACACACCATATTTTGGTAAGCCACATCAGAGCTGACCAAGAGGATCACCAGGCTAGTGAAGGGCAAGAGGGAGGATTTACAGAGCTGTGAGTTTCAGGGCCTCATCCCTTATCAATAGCACAACCACTCCCACTGGCTGATGTGGATGGTAGGTTCATTCACAGCTGAGGAGAGGCCGCAAAGAAAGGTGCAACTGCTTTACATGCTATGCGGTGGTGGAAATTAGAGTCCAGATCTTTCTCCAAAAACAACAGCATAGCAGGAGAAAGGTATGGGTTTTGGAGGGAACTAGACCTCAGTCAAGTCCGGTGGACAAATTGTAGGTGGTATTCAGGACCCAGGAAGCTGGAGCCCAGCGCCAGCAAGGATTGCCTTACGAACATTCCACATTCTGGCTGGAACATCAGGGGTTCTAAGGTTCTTCTAATTATGCTTGGGTCCAGGGCTCGGCAGCGGTGGCCTCAGCACCCAGGGTTGTGATGGGTCACAGTCCCTGAGTGGGGTCCAACTGTCCAACCCGGTATCTGGTGCCTGCCACATTCCCACTGGCGGAGGTTGCCAGGCGGGAGGAGCGATGTGCTGGCTGCGGGCATGGGGCCAGATCCTCCTGCCTGTTTTCCTTTCCCTCTTTCTGATCCAACTGCTGAACAACTTCTCAGAGAATGGTTTTCCCCAAATCTACAATTCCAGGAACAATCAGATACCAAAACAAGGGAGTGAAGAGGGTGAGTGATCCAAAGGCCAGAGGAAGGTACCCCACGCGCTCCACCGCCATTGTTTTTCTTTTCAATTGTGCCATCCCGGTGTACAGAAACTCTCATCTCAAAAGTTGCCATTCGGTGTTGGTGGGAAGACATTTCTGAAGGCTCATGGTGTTTTTGGTGAAACCCGGTTACATTGAACTCAAATTAATTTGCTTTATCTAAAATGTGAAAAGCGAATTAGAACAGTTTTTAAATTTGGGGAATACATGTTTTTCCCCTTCACTTTTGCCATGACTTATACCATAATAAGCTTTATCCTGCGAATAAGCTGTTGGGTTTTATACTAATCAGACCCTACCTAATGGTCATAGCTCCTCTTTTTTAGTGTTTTAAGGTCTTGGTTAATAATTGCTTAATTTTTTTAAAGAACTAATTACTTCAATTTGGAAGCTTCCCTTGATTTCCCTCCCCAAAGGAAAAAATTTTGAAATGTTAAAAGTCATGCTGAGTTCAATTCATGAACCTGGAAATAAAGTATTTGGTATCCTAACTTGGAATTGTATAGATAGAATAAGGGACAAAATTTGAATTACTCAGAAAATGTCCTGTAAAGCCAAGATTGCCATTTTTATGAAGACTATAAGACAGAATAGTTACCGCTGTCTGGTTTCCAGAATATAAAAGAATGTTAGTATCTGTAAACAAATGAGTCTTCCTTAGTAAAACCAAACCCACAGCTCTCAGCTTTGCACTAAAATAAGAACCTTCTTTGAGGAGGTGGGGTGGGAGTAGGCTGAATCAAAAGACCAAGTTGTTTCCTTTGTGTTTTTTTCCCCAGCTTCTTTTTAAAAAAATATTTTATTTTATTTCAGAATATTACGAGTGTACAAACATTTTGATTACACAAAATGCTTTTATACAGTTTGAGTCAAAGTTCTAAGTGTGCCCATTACTCAGATAGTGTGCATTGTACCCTTTAGGTGTGAATTTATTCATCCCCTCCTCCCCTTTCCCACCTGCTTGATTTCCAATGGGTTTTATTTCCATATGTGCATGTAAATATTGTTTGATTAGTTCTAATTTATTAGTGAGTATATGTGGTGTTTGTTTTTCCATTCTTGTGATACTTAACTTAGAAGAATGGTCTTCAGTTCCATCCAGGTTAATTCAAGAGGTATTAGTTCACCATTTTTTTTTTATGGCTGAGTAGTACTCCTTGGTATACATATACCACATTTTATTCATCTACTCATATATTGATGGTTCTTGGGTTGTTTCTACATCTTTGCAATTGTGAAATTGTGCTGCTGTAAACAATCGGGTGCAGATGTCTTTTTGATAAAATGTCCTTTTTTCTTTGGGTAAATACCCAGTAGTGGGATTCCTGGATCCAATGGTAGATCTACTTTTAATTCTTTAAGTTATCTCCACACTACTTGCCATAGAGATTGTGCTAGTTTGCAGTCCTACCAACAGTGTATAAATGTTTCTATCTCTCTGCATCCACACCAGCATTTGTTGTTTGAGAATTTTTTGATAAAAGCCTTTCTCACTGGAGTTAAGTGATATCTCATTGTGGTTTTGATTTGCATTTCCCTGATGATTAGAGATGTTAAGCATTTTTTCATATGTTTCTTGGCCATTACTCTATCTTCTTTTGAAAATTTTCTGTTTATGTCTTTTGCCACTTTTTTAATGGGGTTGTTTGATTTTTTTCTTACTAATTTTCTTGAGTTCTTTGTAGATTCTGGTTATCAGCCCTTTATCGGATATATAGCATGCAAATATTTTCTCCTGTCATGTAGGTTGTCCATTTAATCTATTGATTGTTTCCTTGACTGTGCAGAAGCTTTTTAATTTGATCAGGTCCCATTTATTTATTTTTGTTGATGCTGTGATTGCTTTTGGGGTCTTCTTCATAACTTCTTTGCCTAGATTGATGTATGTAAGAGTTTTTCAACATTTTCTTGTAGAATTCTTACAGTTTTATGCCTTAGGTTTAAGTCTGTTATCCATCCTGAATTAATTTTTGTGAGTGGTGTGAGGTACAGATCCTGTTTCAGTCTTCTACGTGTGGCTATCCAATTTTCCCAGCACCATTTATCGAGTTGTTTTCTTTGGTTTTATCTTTCCCATAGATTTCTCTCTTTTTTAACTTCTTGGTCACCCCCATACATACTCCAGGAGAAACAGTGTTCCAATGTCATCCTGGCCCCTTCTCCCCACAAACCACACTTAAAACCATAGGCCCAAACATAGAAAAAAACCCTTCCCTTTGTTCCCTAGCAAGACGGAGTCATATGGGAATTTTTCAAAAGACTTCATTAAAATGCTGATGAAGAACCAAAAAAAGTAAACAAACAAAACAAATCAAGAATCACAGATAACATAATCTGGTGTTCAAAGGCTGAAGTTTCTCATTTCTAGTCAACTCACCTATAGGGCTGCCCAAACCTGGTCCATGTTTCTGAGGAAACAGTTTGCCTTTGCCTGGAAAGCCTGGGTCTACCTATCGTCAGCCTCCCCTGAGTGTTTGCTTCTTAGCTTTGAGCAAGTTCCCCTTAGTGCTTGTATTCAATTTTCCCATCTAACAAGGATATATTTTCTTAAAGATCACCATGCTTTTCACTTCCAAAACTGAGAAAAGAATTCTAACCCTTCCCTGAGATCCTCACTTACATCCCCACTTACGCTCTGGATGACAGACAATAGGTAGGACTTTGTGAAGGACGGCACATCAAGCAGGTTGTTTTGATTCTCAGGGCTTTTAACTCTGATGCTAATTTATATTTTGAGAACTTTGTAAGTAATATCCCAAGAAAATACAGTTTGCACTCAATGAAACTTTGATGTTAAATCTTCTTCCTCAATATCTAATGAATGAATAAAAAATGTACTGAAACCTAGAGAAAATTTTTTACCAGAAGTAGCCAGACAGCAAAGGGGTATAGTCCAAAAAATAAGTGGCAACTAAAAAAAGAAATGGAAGATTTTGGATCAGAGCAGAGCAAGGCTCCAAATACTACCACTACCCCTTAGAAGTAACTAGTGAGTTGCTAAACTCCAAGAATTTGTGTTACTACTCCCAAATTTGGAGAGGGGCAAACTGAGTGGGTGTCTGGTTCTTTACCTTGTTCTGATGAAAAGGGGAAATGGCTACAGAGGAGAAATAAGTGAAATGAGAACCTGAGGAGAAGGCCTGACTCTGATGGAAACAGGTTTCTAAGCTACACACAAGCTGCATTTGGGGACAGATCTAGAGTCCACAGATATCCCCTTCATGGAAATGAGAAACAGCTTTAATGAGCTAGAACATACCTGGCATTAGAAAATGACAAAACCTCAGAAGAGGGAGTAGAGCCAAATATTCTAGCAAAGCCTGCACAGCCTTACCCGAGTTCTCCCCGCTTGTCAAATGCTGAAAACAATCAAGTGAATAGAACATAAACTGAAGTTTCTTGAAAAAAAAAACTCAAGGATATTGGTAAGGTTGTTAAGATCTCACCTACGCTATGTCAGAACAAATGAAAAGTCTAAATAGAGCTATCTAAGCATTAATAGAATGAAAATAATAAAGCAACTATGCAAACACTTCATAACAAAATAATGAAACAAAGGAGTATATGACAACATGCAAGGAAAACAATCTACCCTCGAAGAAAACATAACTCAAGAAGTTGATGAAAATTTTTCTGCAAGTGCTTTTAGCTAGAGAAAAATAAAATGAGAAATAGATTCAGTGAAATAAGCATCAAAGTCAAGATAATAAGATATCAGAATGAAATGAAAAGACAGATTGCTCCAAGGAAATAATTGAAGGCCACATAATTTGAATATGAGGCAAGGCTTCCAAGTTTTCTTTCTTTGCTTGTTTATTTCTCCTAATGGTAAATACACCAAGAATATCTGTTAGGTACACCCTAAGTATACTTATTGTATTCAGCTCTAATAGCTGCCTCTTCCCTCTGTTCTCCAGCCTAGGGGGTGCTGTTACCTGCGAGGAAGTGGGATTTCACTTTCTTTTCCCTGGTAAACTTCTCAATCTCTTCCATCACCTGCATATCCAATTCTCAGTGTTAAGTTTCCAATGTTATATATATTCGGAGTGATTTCTGTTTTCCTGTTGGATCCTGACTGATACAGCCACCTTCAAGACAAAAAGCATTGTAAGATTTTGACCGGTAGAAATGTAGTAGGAGGGTTAGAGGGAATGACACTAAGGTTTAAATGCTGTTGGGAACCCAGAAGAGAAACCTGCTTCTCCAATTCTGGCTGAAGTAAAGGAAGAGTAAGATGATTTAAAAAAAAAACAAAAAAACCCAGATAGGCTGAAGGGGAATCTAAAAACATTAGGAACTTGTGACTCACTTTCTAGAGATTAGTCTGAGAAACCACCAGTGTCGTAGATAACATGAGGCTATCATGGCTCTTAAACAGTAGATAAAGTAGCAGGAGGAAGATAGACCCAAGGACTGCTTCACAGAGTCGCTTGAACATGAAAATTTTGTAGGGAAAAGGGTAGAAAACCCTAAAATTGCCAAGATGGTGGGGTACTGGTGGGGCAGCTCTCATAAGAGCTGGCAAAGTTGAAGATGACAAGCCATTCCAAGAGAATATACCTTATTTCTAGAAGCCACAGCAGGACCATAAATGATAGCACACAACACTCATAAGGAAGGGGCAAGATGAGATTCAACACAATGGAGGCTATCAAGGGAGGAGGAAGGGACTCAGGTCAGTCACCCCTGATGCCAGGGCAATACATAACCTTCCTTCCCCATAAGAGTAGACCATCCCCTAAAAAAGGGGAAGGAGAAACCCTGAGTTTACCTAAGTATTTACTCAAAAGAGACTGAGTTTATTGACTGAACTTGAATTTACAGGTTTAAGGTTTTCTGCCACTACCAGAAATAAGGGATTTGGAATTATGCTGAATTGTAATCTAAAACTGAATTCTGATATTGAGGGGCCCAGATCAAATTCCACTTCTTCTATGATGCATTCCTTAATCCACTCCATCTGAATGAATAGTTGCTTCTATACTTAGCTGTGCGTCTCCGACAGTACCTGTATCATTTGAGAAGCAAAAGAACACAGATATCAAGGGCAGCAAGCTCGGACTGACTGAACTTACCTCCCTGCTCTGTTACTTCCTAGCCTCTTACTTACTGTATCACAGTTTCCTTATCAATAAAATAAGAATACAATAGTATCTTCCTCAAATGGTTGTTGTCAGGATAAAATGAGTTAATATATATTATCTATGCAAAATACTGCCTGATACGTGGTAAGTGTCCAATAAACATTATATAGTCATGTGTCACTTAATGATAGGGATAAGTTCTGAGAAATGTGTCATTAGACAATTTTCATAGAAATAACCATGAAATAAAAACAGATTATTATAAAAAGGATTAAGGATCTTGGAAATTAAAAACATAATCAAGATGAACATAGCTAAAGAGTGAATTAGCAAGCTCAATGATTGAGCCATGGAATTCTTACAGAATGTAGTACAAAAGAACAAGATATATAGAGCATGTAGGAAAAAGAGAGAAGAGTTCATACTAGCAGTGTGACAGGAGTTTCAGGAGGAGAGAGGAGAGAAAAGGAAGAGAGAAAATCATGAAAGAAAGATTTACAGAAAATGGGTTTGAAATTAGAACATATAAATAGATTAAGCAAACTATGCTCTAGAAAGTATATAAAATAAAAACATTTGGATACCTAAAGAATAGCATTTATTACTCACAGACATATGAAAAAAATACTTAAGGATATCATCCAGCAAAATAAAAAATGAATCTAAGGAAAAAATACAGATTTCAAGAAAGAGCAGTAAACAAAGAAAGTAGTAAAACTAGAATTCATTCTAAATAATTGACTATAAGTCAATAGCAATTTAAATATAGTAAATCTAATAATTATTACTATTTAATAGTTTCATGGCATGAGGAAGAGGAGATTAAAAACATATTAGGATCCTTGTGTAGGTAAATAATATAGATTCTGATTAGATGATGACAGAAAAATGCACATAAAATATCTTTCAAAATTTTTAAAGTAACAGCTCAAAAATAGAAATAGGACGCATGTCTTTGAAACCACTAGAGAAAATAAAGGAACAACAAATAAATTGATGGAATAAGGTATACATTGCAAATGCTACTGAAAAAGAAAGCAAGTGTAGCAATATTGATATTATATAGAATGGAATTCAAGTCAAAAATCATTAAGTAGAAGAATAAGTGATATTCCATATTGATATATAGTACAACACACCAAGATGACATATTATCAACCTTTATTTACCTAACAACGTAGTTTTAAAACAAATGCAGTAAAAGCTGATAGAAATAAAAAGAGCATTGACAAATTTAAAACCACATGGACTTACTTTACATGCCTATATCAGAAATACACAGATAAAATACAGATACAGCATAGAGAATTTTAATATATAATCTTGTTATCCACTCCCCATTATTTTTTTTCTCTTAGCTGTTCTTGAAAAAAAATTCTCATCCAGATAGTTTATTTTATAAATTATTAATTTATTAATTCATTGCAATGCCAATCAAAAAAAGTTTTGTTTTGATATCTGGTGTAATATATTTTGATGCCAATCATTTGTAGGCATTTGAAATTATGATCCTTCATGGGAGAAGAGAAGAGGATCATGGATGGAATTTATGGAGTAACAACATTTTACACATTGGTAGAAGTGGAACTAGTCAAGGAAACTAAACAAGAATGGCCAGAGATGTTTTAAGAGAACTAGGAGAGAAAGAATGAGCCTGCAAAAGTCATGAAAATGTAATCAAGAGGAAGGAAGTAACAGATAGAAAACAAACCCAAACAGCAGGCCATTAGGTGAAGGATCTGGTACCTGATAATGCCATGAAAATAGCTAGTATAATACTTCTTTCTTTAGGAATAGAATGGAAAAAAAAAAAGAACCTACTGATTCATGTAGCACATAGGTCAGCTGTACCCTCATTGGTTTTCCTATAAAGGCAAGAATAACTATTAAAGAGATTGCTAGTTAGTTACACAAAATGCTCAATCTAAACCTCTACTATGGAACCAGATCAGGCCATTCACTGTCATAATGTGTAGAGGAAGGAATTGCTATCCCTAGTCTGATCACGAGGAAAAACATAAGACAAATCCAAACTGAGGGGCATTCTACAAAATTTCTGACCTCAAAACTGTGAAGGTCATGAAAAAAAGGAAAGACTGAGAAACTGTCAGAGACCAGGGAAAACATGTGGCATCCTGCACGGGATCTTGGAACAGAAAAAGAACATCAACACTCATGTGCACATGTGGAAGTAAAACTCAGTGGTGATCAAGCAGGTGGGAGGGTGGAGGAAGGGACTAGTAAAATCACACCTAACTGGTACACTGCATACTATCTGATTATACACTTATAACTTTGACTCAAACTGTACAAAAGCAATTCATGCAGCCAAAACATTTGTACTCCCGTAAGATTCTGAAATAATAAAAAAGGATATTAGTATCAAAACTGTTGAAATTATTATAAAATCTGCCAATGTTAGTTTCTTAGTTTTGATAAATGTACCATGATAGTGTAAGATATTAGCCAATGGGGAAACTGAGTGAGGGGTATACAGGAACTCCCTGTATAATCTTCACAATTTTTCAATAAATCTGAAATTATTCCAAAATAAAAATTTCAATTTACAAAAAAATCTGTGGGAAGCAAGTAGAGTTCAGAGAATGGTGGCCAAGCCCTGTGCCTTTGCTTCCCTGCTTCTGCCTCCTGATAGAAGCCTGAGGCCAGCTGTCCTTGACATGTCTGAGGCAGTAGAATCTTTCCCATTTACCTTGCCTTTTCTTTCCCTCATCTTTCCCACTGGTACTTAAGAGATACTTTTGAGTAGGAGGAAGTAACATTCACTAGGACTTAACTTGAAAACTGAATTGTAAGTTCTTTCCACAATAAGATCTGCATCCAATCAGACAATTTGAAATTAAAAAGAAAGGTCTGATTTTTCCCACTGAGCCTGTGAACTGTCCCCAAAATAATATTGTTACTGTATCATAAAACAACTAAGACATTAATTCTCCAGACCCCTTTTTAAAGGAGATTTTGCAGTAATAAGTTGAGCCATCAAAATGCTTTTTTCCAAACTCACAGTTTTTATTCTAGAACTTTCAAATATAAGTCATACTGTTTATTTTTTCACAAGAGGAATGAAAATCCTTTTCGGAGGTTAAGTTTTTAAAACTTGTGACAAAACAGGACAGGAAATTACTTTTTTTAATATTTGAAGGACTAATTAGTTAACTAGGAGTATCTTGTCAAAACCATGCTGAATTACAAAGGTGTTTACTAAAAGAGGTTTTTAAAATATGATGTTTTGTAATAAATATACAGTGATGTTGCCAGTTTGCTTTTCCTTACTGCGTTTTGAAAGTTGTTTTTTAGAACTTGGCTTGTCAAAGTTGGATGATACCATTTCATGTTTTCCCAAGTGATAGGAGAAAAGATTTAGGATTAAGATAAGAGTTAGGATTTAAATACTACTAATGGGAAAAGTGCCTAGATACATGAAAATAATGAAGTAAAATGCTGGAGTATGGATGAATATGGCTTGAAACAGGAATGACTAAATGAAATGCATTTTAATATAAAATTGAACAATAAATAGGCTTTGGATTTACATTTTTGTACTTAATTTTTTTTCTTGTAGCATGTGCTGAAAAGAAGAGTTGTAATTCATGTACAGAAGATAAGGCAGTAAGTTAATTTTCTAATGAGGAAATTATCTTATGAATGTTATAAAATCACACAATTTACAATTATCATTTAAATGATATGCTAATCTTTGTTTTACACAATTTTTTATAACAGGAATGACTAATAACAGTCATTAAGATCTATTTCTGCATTTCAGACCATTCTTTGAGGATATAGAAATAAACAATGGAAATAATTTAGTACAAATGTACTTCCGTCTGGAAAATTATACTTCAAAGAGAAAAGAACTCTGCTTGAAAAAAAATTGTACCGAAATTTTGAAATAATTTTTTGTAAGTAAAGGAAAAGACATGTCTTTTCAGATGCAGTGACAACTTCCATGCCGCTTCTAATCTCTAAACACTAGAAAAATAATGACACACCATTCCTTAACCACATTGTAACTAAGGTCCCCTTCTCTAATGATTAAATGTCTGAAACCATTATTCTTCACTTCAGATATGGAAGAAAACAGAAATGCCAGTAAGTAATGAGGGAAATGGCCACTTTGTGCCACACAGAGATTTACAGCAACCCTCATAAAACCATTCTAGTCTAACCTGTATTGGAGAACTGACAACACCAAAAACAGAGATGCAATGTCACTAATGAGAAAAGGGCACACTCTCGTAATTGGTATCTGTCCTAGTGATCTGGATATACCCCCCTCTGCCTCTTCTTATTTTCTGCCTTAATGAGGATATGGATTCCTGGCTCATGGAATTCTCTACACAGTTCCTACAATCACTTTACATGCTCTCCACAGCCAACGATGGCCCGGACCCTAAGACATCACTTCCATGGTGCACCTGAACCCTGCACAATAGATACTAGCTCTTACATTCTCATTCCCTTACACTGTACCCACTCTTTGGCCTCAATAAGACAAGACCACCTCCCAGTCCATTAACCCCCTCACTTTACCTTCAGCTTACTGACACTCTCCTGTGATTCCCTTCCTTCTACTTTTTTGTGGTTAAATGTTTTACAATGGAAATTTTCAAACATAAAAATAGAGAAAGCATTGTAATAAATTTTATACCTCAAATATCCATCTTGGCCAACTTTTTTTTTTATTTCAGCATATTACGGGGGTACAAATGTTTAGGTTACATATATTGCCTTTGCCCCACCCGAGTCAGAACTTCAAGCATGTTCTCCTCCAGATGGTGCATACCTCACCCATTAGGTGTGTATATACCCATCCCCTCCTCCCTCCTCCCATCTGCCCGACATACGATGAATGTTATTACTATATGTGCACTTAAGTGTTGATCTGTTAATACCAATTTGATGGTGAGTATATGTGGTGCTTGTTTTTCCATTCTTGTGATACTTCACTTGACAGAATGGGCTCCAGCTCTATCCAGGATAATGCAAGAGGTGCTAGATAACCATTGTGTTTTGTGGCTGAGAACTCCATGGTATACATATACCACATTTTATGAATCCACTCATGTATTGATGGTCACCTGGGTTGTTTCCACATCTTTGTGATTGTGAATTGTGCTGCTATAAACATTCACGTGCACATGTCTTTTTTATAGAATGTCTTTTATTCCTTTGAGTAGATGCCTAGTAATGGGACATCTTGGCTAATTTTGTTTCATGTATGCTCTCCCCATCTCAAAAGGATTGTTTTATACTGTATCATTTTATTTATAAATACTTTAGTATAAATCTCTAATAGATAATTTACTTAAACATATTACAAGTCCATGATCATACCTAAAATTAACAGTAACTTAATATTATCAAGCACCCAGGAAATAATCAATTTGTCTTATTGTGTCATATTTTTGTTTGTTTGAAGCAGATCCATACATTGCAGTTGGCTGATATATACCCTAAGTCTCTTTTAATCCATGTATTCCTTCTCCCTTTTTTCTTTATTGCAATTTATTCGTTGTGAAAACTGGATTGTTTGTTCTACTGAGTTTTCCACAGTCTGTATTTTGCTGATCACATCCCCCCAATGTACTTTATCATGTTCCTCTTTTGCCTGTTCTTCTGGTCTTATAAATTGATATTTAGGTATATAGGCTTGATCAGATTCCATTTAATGTTTTGGTAGGTGTACTTCATGCTGAGAACCTTCATTAGGAGGTAAACAAGGTCTGTTGTCTAGCATTTGGGGATGTTAGCAGCCACTGATGATCCTTGCCTAGACCCACTATTTCCTTGGGAGCTGGAAAAACCACCGCTACTGTAATGGTTTTGCCCTCTTCTTTTTCTGTGCTGGATCTACATTCTGCAGCTCTGAATGCTCCTTTGGTTTATCTTTTCATTTGTTGTGCATTATTAGCTGATTGTTGGTCATGCATATTGCATCAAAGTCTGCCTTAGCATAATCACAAATTCACAATTTCCGATCACGAATATTACCGAATATTTGTTTTTGATTAACAACATTTCCTAAAATTCCCAACAGCAGCAATTCCCACACCCCATCTATCTTAACAGATGACTTTGATTTTATGGATAAAAATAGAAGCTCTAGGTGTAAATTTCACCCCCCAAACTGATAAAATAGCTGTCATTTTTACCCATCATTCCCCATTCTTACCCTTCCTCTTAGAGGAAGAATGCCTCCTCAAATTCCCCTCTCTTTTGGACTTGTACATTTTTAAATTGCAACTTACATAATATAAATTGTTTTTATGTTTACTTCCCCTGTTCTCAGTTCCTTGAGGGCAGACTCCATGTTTTATTCATCTTTGCATCTCTAACACCTCATACATTTCCCAGCACATGACAATCATCCACTAACTATTCAATTAACTCTTGAGCCATTAGAAGAAAGTTAAATTACAATTCAATATACTGTATAATGTAACAAGTTAGAAAATTTTATTTTAAAAATTTCCAAACGTTAGCCATTATGGTAATTCTGGGAATATGTGTATTTGAGTATAATTTAAAAAATATTTCCAGTACCACATAGAAATTACCTAAGGGATAATTCCATATGGTCAACATAGAATTGGGGTGTCATCTTTTGGAAAAAGACCCCCTGCCCTCCCAGACATTGGAAGGACACAGGCTTTCAATGAGAGTTTTTGCTACCTTCCATACTTACAGAGAAAGTGCCAAAGATTATAGGTGCAATTCATGAAGCAACCAAGAATATCTGAGTTCTTGGACTACAAGGAGGATGAACAGATGTCCTGGTACACTTGGGACTGTCCTACTTCATGCCCATTGCTCCATTGACCTGGAGAAATTATACATACCGATTCCTTTCCATTTCCTAAAATATTCCTGTTTGGGAGGATGATAAATTGCATGTTTATCCTTAACTGTAAGGGAATCTTCCTAGATTCTATCTGAAGTATTTCTTTGTGATTCAATAGTATAGGACTAGCCTTCCTAGAGTTAGAAAACATTATTACCAAAAACCAATCCATAAAAAGCAACCCATTTACAATACTACTTACCCCTCAACATACAACTCAAACATAGCATAAGCAAAACATACTATACTTTTGTTATCTTCTCTTCCATTAGAAATAAAATTTCAAAAATCACACTAACTAAAAAAAGCTAAGCATTTCTTTATCTGTGCTTTTATTGCTATTCAGTCATTATGCTCACTGTTGAATCCTTGGAATGATAGCTCTCAATCATGGTGGCACAATGGTGAGACTTTTTTTTTACTCATGAAAGTTATAAGACTGACTTTTGTAATTGATTTAAAAAAAACAAATAGGAGTAGATTCTAGGGATTCCCCATAATCACCTCTTTCTCATTCATTGTGTCCTGATATTGATTATTGGTTGGGGCAAAAAGGAATAAAGTTACAGCAAGCCCAAAAGGATTTGTTGAATCTCCCACAGCCCACCTTGTCTATCGCACAGTTTATGGGAAATGATCATTACTCACGTGCTTATATAGTGTCTTTATAAATGCCATACTTCACACCTCACAAAGATGCCCACTTTGATATTTGTTTTTCTGAAAAAGCATGTGGGGCAGATGGAGTGGGGGGGTGGGTGGACATGGTGATGGGTCTGAATCTGGATATGCCAGCGAACCTGTGATTGTGAATATCACCTGTGAAGAGTCCTTCAGCTGAAAAAAATACAGACAACCAGTATCATGGATTATTTTCCATGGCAACTATTCCCAACATTTTATCTGCTCTTGGCATGACCCCCCTTTCAAAATTTGATTTTCCTTGAGAAGTTTAAGGGCATCTGTCAGGTTCAAGTTCCCTAATTTTTTATCTGAATCCAGTCAATGTCTTTTCTCTCACACTGTCTTTCCCATTGAGAAGTCTGTTCTCATTTCTAAAGCTAATCCCTTAGTCTTTGCCTCTGTGGATGTGTCATATTCAGAAATACATGCACATTCACAAGCCCAGAACCTTTCTAATTTCTTTGTTCCCTCTATGACAAATCCAGTCTATTTCTGTGCATTGGTTTCCTCCTGAGTTCAGACAAAATGGGAAAAACAAACAAAACAAAGCCTTCTTTTTGTTTCTTTCTAGAAGTGAAAGTACTTATTCTACCATTGCTTCCTTGTCACACAGTATGATTTAATTATTAACAAACTGGTTCAGAGGTTGCAGAAGACTCCCCCATAACCAAATACAATGACCTTTCAAATTAGTCACTCATTCCTTCTAGAAACTTCCTTGGTGATCTCAGCTTTGTAGACGGCCCTGCTCCTTCCCTCATTCCTGTTTCCTTTACCAACTCCTCCTCTTCATATTCCTCAACAAGAATATCTCTTAACACTGTGATCTCACCGCTGTGCTATCTCACTTATAGTCCTGGCCTCTACCATAACCTACACATAAAGAAATCCCAAAATCAAATCTATAGACCTAATAACCCCCTAATAGTCACACTCACAGGTGCTTAAATGACATTTCTTCCTGGATAGTTTTTAACACTTCAGGCTCAAATTTCTGTAACTAAATTTACCTTTTTGCTGTCCCCAGGGAAGCTCATTTTCTTTACATCTTTCATTATTTCTGATACTATTCCCCTGACTCATAATTTTAGAAATCTTTGGCTCCTTTCTCTTCCTTTTTCTCCATCTGCTGTCCATTCTTTTCTTTCAACTGGAACAATCCTAGATTTCCTACACCACCCCCTTCCCAACCTGGTCCCTCCAGTCTTTCCTGATGCTTTATTCATTATCTTAAATTAGTATTTTTATCACGTCACCTTTTAGCTCCAAATAATTCAGTTGAATCCCCATTGCTAAGGTCAAACACAAAACATAAACTCCTTAGTCTGGCATCCAGAACCCATCACAATCTGAGAGTTTACCTTTTCTAATTATTCCACAAAAAAACCACCAGGACGGATTTTCAGTCCTGCCACCATGAATACTTGCCCTTTCATATTCCCATAGCTTCTGTGTCTAAGACCCTCCTAGTTTCTATACAGATTTTACCTGTTCCTCAAGGCCTAAGCTAAATTCTGCCTGTTCCCTGAAAGAACCCCTATCTCATCATTCTAACTGGAAATAAGCACTTTCTTTTCTTAGCTCCTATTACATTTTATATCTGTTCCACTCATTTTAAAATTATATTCTTCCATTTAGAGATTTATATTTTTCTTTGTAAAGTGTGTACATATTGTATCTACCAATTAAATTGTTACTGTCCAGAAAGCAAAAATAATGCCTTATATATCCACATAACCTCTGCTTATCTAACATTTGCTCGTAAATACCTCATAAATACTCTTTTGATCCTCTACATGTCCACGACTTTAAAATCCTCCTTTACACGATAACACTTATTTTATATTTTTTTGCCAGTATAATATTAAGCCATTTGTTTTATACAATGTTAACAAACCACTAAACATTATTATATACCTTCCCACTTTCTGTATTTTTTATTTTAATGATATTTTTCTTATAAAAATAGAAATTTAGATGTCCACATAAGCTTCATAAAGCAGAGTTCTAGCCTAAAATGTGTACTCTAGTTTTCCCATGGAACAATAATAACCATCACTGTAAAGCCTTGTAGCTGGCTTCTCAGCTGTCACATTCATTCCTAAAAGGCTGACATTGGCATGGCTTCATATTTACATGGGTCATCTTCCTTAGATACAGGAAAAAATCCATGTAATTTGTTTTAAATCATACATTACCAATTTAGAGATGTTGAATATATTATACTGTTGCTCTGGACAATGTGAAGTTCTGGACTTTGATAACTTTTTAGACTTAGTTAAGGTATTAGTCATATCTTTCTGTAGTGACAGAAACCCAACTCAAACTAGTTTAATAAAAAGGGGAATTCATTGGCTCACAAAATTGGGAAATTGGGGCCTGGCGTCGGCTTAATGCACAGCTGAATCCAAAGAAGGTCCCATTTCTCCCTTTCCTTTCATCTCTCAGCTCTGCCTCCTTTGGTATATTCATTTTCTCCTATGGTTAATTGACGTCCTCCATACAGCTGGGGAACAGGTTGGCTGCCAGCAGATTTCTCCCAATGTCTATATACAACTCCAAAGAAGATTCTGCTGGGCCTTACTTGGGTTTCATCTCTGGTCCAGTACTAGTTACTGGACCACTACCTGGATCAAAGAACCACTCCAATAGTAGGGAAGATGTGGGGCAAAGATGATTGACAGCTGCAGGGCTACACTATACAGGATTGGGGGAGAAAGTCCACAAAAGGAAGAGGGTATGATTACCAGAAGAAAAATGGGGATGCCAGGTGAACAGACAAGGATTAAAAAAGTAAATTTCTTCAGTCTACTATGTTTCACCCTTAACATTTCAGGACAGGCATATTCTATTTTATCCATCCCCATATTTTAAAAAATGTTCCTGGCAAAATAATGCAACTAAGCCTCAATTGATTGTGCTTGCCCAGAGTCAGTCAGCTACTGCCCCAGCTCTAGGTCTGGAATCTCAGAGACATGTGCATTCCTCTTCATCATTATGCTCCTCCAAGTCAGCTATACAATCGATTAAACCAACTCCCAAAGACCCGCTATTCAATAGAAGACCGAAAGCAGGATAACAACAGTAAAAACTCCCATTTAGAAAAGAGAGTAGCGGTCAATAGTCCTATAATATATTCTGAGTCTATAATATATTCTGTTGAGTTTTCCTGGCTGAGCAGTGAGTTGTTGGTCACCAATCTGGCTGCCCCAGGTTTGGCCCTAAGGAGCTCACTTTTCCACTGTTCTCTGAGCCGGCACTGGAGACAGGCATAGGGGAGAATGTCTGTTCTCGGGATTACACTGCCTTAGGAGCTCACGTGCTGGTGGGTTTGGTTACTGGGGCCTGGGAATCAGTTTAGCACTTAAGTAACCACAGCTTTTCTCTGCCAGGGTCAGATTTTTTTCTGGCAATTCATCCTCCTTAAAACCCTCCTAGATGGCATGGACTTGATTCCTAGAAACTCTCAGTACTAATAAACCAATGCTAGAAGTTTTTGTGGGTTGTAATTCTTGAATTCAGGCCTTATCTTTGCAGTTCTGGTCTTCCAGCAGCAGTCCAGGAGGACAGGACTCATTTAGCATAAGCCTCTTTCATCTTAGATTTTCCTAATGGCTTGACTTGGCCTTCAGTCCTGGCCAATGTGAAACAAAAACTGGCCTGGAATATACCTCCTACTCTCAGGCAGTGTCTAAGGGATGGTTCTATACATTGGGGCAAATCATTACCCCTGCTGGTCTCAGGATGTATAGCAAGAAGTGATTGGAAGGGGTCTGGGATCAGTCTTATAGAATTGGTTACCAGCACAGAACCTGGCTGCTTAGGTTAGAATCCAGGCTCCCCTATTTGCTAGGTGTGTGACCTTATGTAAGTCATTTAACTGCTCTGTTTCCTATTGTCCTCATCTGTAAAGTGGACGTAATAATACCTAGCTCACAGGGTTGTCATAAGGATGAAATGAGTTAATATACATATGAAGGGCTTAGAACAGGACCTGTCACATGGTAGGCTCTATGTAAGTGACAGCCAGTTTTTATCACTCTGTCTGCATTTTTTGACTCTTCCAGGTTCTAGTCTTAACTCTCACAATGGTTTTCACCTTTGTGCTTTTGCTTACTTCAACAAGTGACTTGGAATTCAGTGTTTCTATTTCCATGTGATTACATGAGCGAACGGGGATGAGGTAAGGCCTGTTGATAGCACCACCAAGGCCACGTGCAACAGAGGAGGAAGCTCAGAGGAAAAGGGGGTGCTGCAGACAAGGGGAGTGGGAAAGGGTGTAGGAGAGTTTTAAAAAACTATCTACTGCAGTCGTTATTACTACTTTGTGAAATACTGTCTTTCTTTAGTTCCATAAAAGCAGAGTCTGAGAAAGGGATTCAGGTGCATGTGATTTTTTAGTAACTGCTCTTCAGCAAAATCCTATGAAGAAGCGAGAGTCTCAGGGAGGATAAAGGACAAGAGTCAAGAAAAGATGGGGTCTTGGCTAAAGACTATACTTGGCCTGAAACATGGGCAGCCCTTGAGCAAAAAATCACGTAATAGGGATGCCCACTGTTTGGAAACCTGTATCAGTCAGTCACTGGCCTAGGGAAATAGTAACCTCACGGGCTAAGTGGTTCCCATCCAGCAAGGGCAATCATTCAAGAAGAGGGGAGGCTGTGAGCCATTGGTGGCCAACACTCACTGCACCTAAGGGGGACAGCCGCTGAGGACATCTGCTACAAATAATAATTTTAAAATAATAAGGATGATGGTGGATATTATTTATTGAATACTTATTGAATTAGTACTAAAAACTCACTAGGGGATTGTGGTTATTATACTTGAACACTGCTTTTATTTTTTTCCTTTCCAAATACAGTGTATTTGGTGCAGTGAAGAAAGGGCTTGCAAAAAATATTGTTTTCCATATTTCGGATGTCGATTCAGTTCTGCATATTGGTTAAACTGTAATGGTAAGTTGTCCTTATTTAAATGTTTATGTACTTTATTTCAGTTGACTTGTAAATACCATTGATTTGCTACATTTGAAAGATTACACATTATTATATTTGTTTTGCATATTAAAATACAGCTAGTCCAGAGGTGTTCATTGGTGTTTCCCCTGATACAGGCTTATTGGTTGTTTCCAGCCAGTGTTGGTTCAGACTGTCAACATTCATTCTGATTGGTGGATGCCTTGCCATACCAGTACTAAATACTTTAAATTTCCATTTCTAAAAATCCTTGGTATATGATATCCATAACCTAGTTAAGGGATGTTTATATTCTTATAAGCTAGTCCTGGGATGAGGATATATTGAATCTAGTAGAATTACTGTGACTTACAGTTCCTCAGCTAATGTATTCTAGACTGAGAATTGCTATTCACCATGACGATTCCCTAGGACTGAATAAATCTCAATCATCAAAGAATCTTTAAATTAGAGTTAAATTATATATGTAGTGCTGGACTTTTGATATATTGTATGGTATTTACCAAGGCAGGAAAATGTACCAGTATCTTTCAAGGAATTTTCCAAAAAAAGTTGAAACAAAACGCTTTCCAAGTGAATCCTAACGATATGAGAAAACCCAGTCTAGAACAATCAGTTGTCTGTTTTCTTCTTAATTGAAGAAAAAGATATAAAATTTGCCCTGAAATCTGTGTTTCCTTCAGGTACTATGAGGTATATTTAAATTATATGTGTTTGTAGTTTACAGTGAAGTAACACTTCATGTATTGATACTTAGTATAAACAGAAACTAGTCTCCTATTTCATGTTTGCCTTTCTAGTTTCATTATACCAGGCTAATAAGCTCCATAGTACTGAGGGAAAAAAAAAAAATTTTTACCAGTATTAGAAATTTTCTTTCCCTGCAAGCATTGGTTGTCTCTTTAAAAATGAACTGCTGAAACCCAAACAACAAACCATCACCTGCTATCTATATGTATCTTTATATTAATAGAAATAATAACATGAGAAATTTGTTGTTTTCTCTGTTGAGATAGTACCAGAAATGAGTTTAGAAGTAAAACAAAGGAAAAAATAAGCCCGCAGCTTAATAGTTTACCAATTCACAAAGAAATCAAGTATTACTTCCTTTAATAACCCATTTTATTTAAAAATGTTAGTGATTTTGTATTAATTGTAGTTTTATTGGATTATGTGATGTGTTATTGTATCATTATTTTCAATAATGATTTGTGAATTTGTATTTAAGAGTCAGACTGCATAATACAAAAAAAGATGAAAATATGAGAAATTATTGATCTTCTGTTAACTTAAAATGTATTTTTTCATATATTTCAGTTGACGTGTTTGGAATGGTGATGCTTCTACTCATTGCAATATTAATTACAGCGTTCCTTTGGTATTGCTGCGCCTTGTACTTTTTCCTGCATGAGTATGTTCATTTTATCCTTAGTAAGAATGCACTTTGGGATAATATCATTGAAGAGAATGCTAACTAGTCATCAGGAAATGTTTTACCTTTTTATTTAATAAAAATAATATATCCACATGGTAAGAAAGAAAGTTCAAAAAGTACAAAAAATTATAAAATGAAAAGAAAGAGTGTAACTTTCTCATCCCCCACTCCACCTCTAACACTTCTATTTGTAGTTCTTCTGTTTGTTACTTCCATATATTTGAACTAGATGGTTATATCCCCTTTTCATGTTTTGGGGGGATTTTTTGTTTGTTTTTAGAGACAGATGTTCACTCTACTCTGTCAGCCAGGCTAGAGTGCAGTCGTGTGATCATAGCTCACTAGACCTTAAACTCAACTGATCCTCCTGCCTCAACTTCCCAAGTAACTGGGACTACAGACATGTGCCACCATGCCTGGCTAATTAAAAAAAATTTTTTTTGGTAGAGATGGGGTCTCACTATGTTGCCTCGGCTGGTCTCAAATTCCTGGCCTCAAGCAATTCTCCTGCTTCAGCCTCACAAAGCACTGGGATTACAGGCATGACCCACCATGCTTGGCAATTTATTAACTTTAGATGTTAGCTATTAAATCCTTATTATGCAAGCTGAAAAATGTATCTTTCACTATCCATATTTTTTGTTATTTTACTGTTAGTAGATATTGTTTTGTTATTTTTGGATTATTACTATTGTTTTGATTATTTTTAGTTATTAAATTTTAAAATTACTAATCTTTCTTCTGTTGGTTTTCTTTTTGATTTTGAATAATCCATTTCATCTTTTGTTTCTATATTTTAATCTTTCTCCTATTATTTGAAATGAGAAAATCTGGATTCCTATACTTCTGTCTATCCTCGCCTCCTTCTATCTCCTAAACTCTATCAGCTTTCTTATTAATTTGACCTTGTCACGTGGGTAATATTTACATTCCATTCTGTGTCTATATCTTGAAATGCTTACTCTATAATTTAAGTATAAAATTTTTAAACTACTAAAAAGAATAAAACATATTATGATTGTATATTGTTCACTAAAGAACCAAAGTATAAGTAGGAAATATAATTCTATGCCACTATCCTGTATTGCATGAAATAGAATTATCGTGGCCAGTCACGGTGGCTCATGCCTGTAATCCCTAGCACTCTGGGAGGCTGAGGTGGGTGGATTGTTTGAGATCAGGAGTTTGAGACCAGTCTGAGCAACAGTGAGACCCCATCTCTACTAAAAATAGAAAAAAATTGGTCAAACAACTAAAAATAGAAAAAATAAGCCGGGCATGGTGGTACATGCCTGTAGTCCCAGCTACCCGGGAGGCTGAGGCAGGAGGATCACTTAAGCTCAGGAGTTTGAGGTTTCTATGAGCTAGGCTAACACCACAGCACTCTAGCCCAGGCAAGAGAGTGAGAATCTGTATAAAAAAAAAAAAAAAAAAAAAAAGAATTATCAAGTCTGAAGATCAAATAGATTCTCTTTCCTTACTCTCTTTCTTAAAATCATGCTACATTTCAGTTTATATCATGATTACATTGTGACTTTCCTATACAGCTTTTTCATTTTCCAGAGTTTTTAATTATCTTTATTATTTCTTGTTAACAAAAATACATATATCTTTATTCTCATTGCTGTGATCATTCATTTTTATATTTGCTAAAATATATTCATTTTTTTCCTATATACATTCCTCTCAAAGTCTTCTGACTTCCTGTTCTAATTTACAAAAATTAGGCTGGGCCTGGTGGCTCACACCTGTAATCCTAGCATTCTGGGAGGCTGAGGCGGGAGGATCGCTTGAGGTTGGGAGTTCGAGACCAGCCTAAGCAAGAGTGAGACCCTCATCTCTACTAATGATAGAAAAATTAGCCAGGCCTGGTGGCGCATGCCTGTAATCCCAGCAACTCTGGAGGCTGAAGCAAGAGAATCACTTGAGCCCAGGAGTCTGAGGTTTCTGTGAGCTAGGCTGACGCCACAGTACTCTAGCCCAAGTGACAGTGAGACTCTATCTCAAATAATAATAATAATTATTATTATTATTTATAAAAATTAGTTTCTTTTTACTACTCTACTGAATTAAGAGAATTTTTTGGATCTCATATCTTCCTCTATTTAGGATTCATCTCTTTTCTTTTGCTGGAGTACATCCTCAGGTAATTCGTTAAAACGAAGTTCACAGAAGGTTTGGAAAGTATTTGTGTAATCCATACATGTCAACAAATTTGTTTATTCCCCATTCTCTTTCAACCCAGTATGGTATTATTTTCTTTCTTCAGATTGTACACCCTTTGTAAGAACGATCCGTAGATAAGATAGACAGACCCAAAGATAAGATAGATGCACACTAATAGGCCCATCCATAAGTAAAATGTACTTATAATAATATTAATAAAAATATAAGGGTTAGCCAAATGTTCTGTTTGCTTACTTAAGACTTCTGCTTTGTCTAGAACTTCGTATTTTTCTGGCTTTAAGACTATAGGTCCTTTTCTTGTTAACATACAAGGACAAGACAGGATAGAATGGAATACTCCTTATTCATAACCTCTAAAATAAGCCAAAAAAAAAAAGAAGAAAGAACCAATAGGGGATGTTATAGCATGAGAAGAGACTGTTTTGTGGATTTTTTCCTTCTTCTTTGTATTTTCTTCTCAGGATCCTGTCTTCTTGTAAGTGTCATCACTTTTTTGTATAGTGCTTGTGAGTAAAGTGGCAAATTATGCCCATAAGAGTAGGGGCCTGATGAACATTCATCCCTGAAACTTCTTTTATCTACAATTCAATTGAAAAACACTGACGCCTCTCTGCAAATGTGGTTCAACAATTGTATTCAGTTCTGGTTTAACTCTGCTATTTATCCACCATCACTTCTTTTTGAATTTCTTCTAGAGATCTTCTAGAACTGGTTAATTCAATTAGTACTGTATTCTGTTAGAGGAATTTATCTTATTGAAGACTTACTGCACTTTCTAATCCAAAGATTCTGGTTGGGTTCTAGATACATCGGTCTTTCTTTTTAAAAATATCCTTGAATGACCAGTGAAGCATCGAAATGTTGATTGCTGCATTTGTTCTAATATTCTTGTTACCCAGCAGACATGATTATAAAAATTAAAGCACTTTTTCTTTTTTTGAGACAGAGTCTTGCTCTGTCACCCCAGACGGAGTACAGTGGCATCATCATAGCTCACAGCAACCTCAAACTCCGGGGCTCAAGCGATCCTCCTCTCTCAACCTTCTGAGTCACACGTGGGCCACGATGCCCAGCTAATTTTCTTTGTTAGTAGAGATGGGATCTTGTTCTTGCTCAGGCTGGTCTTGAACTCCTCTACTCAAGCAATCCTCCCCGCTCAGCCTCCCAGAGTGCCATGACCTACACACATGACCTACCACACCCAGCTGAATTAAAGCACTTTTAAAAGTTCTAAATGCTAGAGAATATAAACTTTTGATTACCTATATACTTAATGCCCCCTGATGCTCATTTATTGTTTTAGCAAATATTTATTGAGTATTTATTATACACTAGGGCAGTGTCATTGTCATTAGGGATATAATGGTAAACAAGAAAGTTCCGATCCTTACCTTCATGGAGCTTACATCCTATTAAGGGGACACAGAAAGTAAACGAGCAATTGGGGTTTTTGGGAGGTATTTCAAAGTATTATGGGGGTACAAATATTTTTGGTTGCATGGATCACTTTTATAAGGCTTGAGTCATGGTTATAAGTGTGCCCCATCACCCAAATAGTGTTCATTCTACCTGTTAAGTAGCTTATTGCCCATCCCTTCCTCAACCCTCCCCCCTGCTTGATTTCCACTGAGTTTTACCCTCCTCTATGCACACGTGTGCTCATTGATTAGTTCCAATGTAATAATGAGTACATGTGGTGTTTGTTTTCCATTCTTTAGATACTTCACTTAGGATAATGGTCTCCACTTCCATTTAATTGTTGCAAAAGGCATTAAGTCATCCTTCTTCATGGCTGAGTAATATTCCATGATGTGTATATATGTATGTGTGTGTGTGTGTGTGTGTGTGTGTGTGTGTATGCACACCACATTTTGTTAATCCATTCATGAATTGATGGACACTTGGGTTGATTCCACATCTTTGCAATTGTGAATTGTGCTGTAATAAACATTTAAGCGCAGGTGTCTTTTTCTTTTCTTTTTTTTTTTTTTTTTGAGACAGAGTCTCACTTTGTTGCCCTGGCTAGAGTGAGTGCCGTGGCGTCAGCCTAGCTCACAGCAACCTCAGACTCCTGGGCTCAAGCAATCCTACTGCCTCAACCTCCCAAGTAGCTGGGACTA
>CAUYSK010064713.1:0-13652 GCA_963575035.1 Avahi laniger | reverse complement strand
AGGTGAGCTGGTGAGGTGAGTTTAAATTCAGTTCCAGGTGCTATTTTCTTTTCGGGGGAATAGTTTCTTTTTTGGTGAATTAGATGGGGAA
The DNA here is from genome assembly GCA_963575035.1 of Avahi laniger. NCBI lineage: Eukaryota > Metazoa > Chordata > Mammalia > Primates > Indriidae > Avahi > Avahi laniger. Next base: position 13,561 of record CAUYSK010064713.1, on the reverse strand, counting down.
AAGGAGAGGAAAATAGAAACACTTAGGTGAGAGACAGGAAATGATAGTTCATTGGGGCATTGGGAAGGAGCCAGAAACTGAGCTTGAAAAACATTAATTTTTTCGTACTTAAAACCAGTGACTGATACATGAAGGGAACCACATACAAAATGCATACATTCTACAGTACCCATGGAACATGGAGTTTGGGCTGTTAGACTGGAATTGTGAATAAAATCCTAGGACCTTGAGAGAGAATGTTTATATTTCAAAAATAGTCTGTGCTTATTGAATGCCTACTATGTTCTATGTATTTTACGTGTATTATTACATTTAATCCTTTGTGATTAAATGTGGAGGGCACAATTTTTATTCTCATTTTACACCTGAAAAAGTCGAGGACACAACATTATTGAGTCAAATATGAGATTTAAAGTCAATTTATTTTCTGTCTAAAATCTATCTTCTTTCCAGTAGGCCATGGTACCTGAAAGGAGAGAACGTTAAGGGATTTCTCTTTGCAGTTGGTGTATCAGAGCACTACTGGTGTGCAACTCAGAAGGGAACAATAAGGCTTGGAGACAAAGTAAAAAATGGAGAGGTGGATCAGCACCAAATTGGAAATATGAACTTTGTAACACCTGACACAGTGTGGAAATTTAATAACTATTTAATGAATGTTGGTTAATGAGCCATGACCAGAACCACACCCGTATGCAATCTGTAATTTGGTGTGTATTTACATGGACTACCTGCTGTTTAACCGAAGGCAGTTCTTCCCATTCTGTGCCATTAGTTTTTCCCAATTAACCATTTTGTTGACCATTTAAAGTACCAAGGTAAATAAATAGACAATCACACAATCTCCTTAGGCATTCTTAAGAAGCAATATCTAAACCAGGTAGGTGTACTTAGCCGACAATTATAGCCACTAAGCTATGGCTTCAGCTGAGCAGCTAGGTAAGCAACCATCCATGAAATGGAACCAAAAAATGGCTTTATTCATTTTGATAGTCAGGCTTTCTATTTTCTACGTGAACAGATATTGGAGTGTTTCCAAAGCATCTAATAGCCACATTATTTCTTTTATTTGTTTCTTGTCTATTTCTCCTTCCTATATTCCTATCAAATAATCTGATCTCTGTTTTGCCCTTTTATATATTCCCCCTTATTATTTCAGCAATTAGTAGTAAGTTCATGATAAATTTTACTGAACGCATTACTCAGACTGTATGAGGGGGCTTTCAAAGTTATTCCCATTCTACATAAGGAATATAATTGTTATACAGTAGAAATATTAGACATTTAAATATTTAATCAAATTACATGATGAATAATAATACAGCATATACATATAATATCTGAGGAGGAGAGAGAATTTAGGTTAGGATATTTTGGATTTTTCCCTTCTGGTAAAAATGTAATGGTCTTTCTTTTTCTAAATCTTTTTTTCTTCTCTGGAAGGTTTTTAGCAGATCATTTCCTTCTATCGAGAGAAGCAAAGATCTGTCTGAAAGTGAATTGTTGTCCCTTCCAAATGGAATATGAAGCCTAGTGAGACTGACTGAAAAATTAAGCTTGATGCAAGTCAGAATAATGAATGGCTCATATTAGCCAAAACAGAATGTTCCAGACCTATGTGTTGCCAACATTTACACACTCTAGTGCCAAATATTAGATGTTTAACTTTCAGTTAATCATGAAACACAGGTTATGTGTGAGATGGATAATTAAGATCCTACATAATTTAAAAATACCATTTGGGGTCATGTTTTATTTCAAAATATGAACATATGGTACAATTTATTAATTAATTCATCATTCATTTTCTTTTTCTACTTAGGTAGAATAGGGAATAATTTGTGTATAACTTATTGGGAAGATGAAAAAGGCAAATGTTGTTGCAGTAAAGGTTTGCATCTAGAGTGGGGAATCTGTATATATTGCTTAACCTTCTCTAATTTTCTTTTTATCCCACTGTTTTTGATATTTATATGGAGTGGAAGAGAGTATATGGTTAAAAATTCAGAAAGCACACCAAGAACTTTGAAATCAAATGATCTTGAAAACATTATTCATAATTTATTTTTCATTTAATGGGACAAAAATTACTAACAGAGGAATTTATGATACATCAGCCTATATGGCAATGTATCAAAATAATGATTTTTAAAGGAAAAATATCACATGCATAGGTACTCAGTAGAGATTCAATAAATGTCTGTTAAGTAATTAAAGAAAATGAATGATATAACTGCATCAATCACATAGCTACATAAAATTATAAGCTCTACTAATAAAATTAATGTGTCCACCTGAGCAATTGGTATTATTTATGAATGATGCCTGATTGGTTGAAATTCATGGCCTTTTCCCACTTAACATTGGTGAAATAAAATTTCATTCAATTCACAATTGTTTCATAGTGGTTGTACTGGGATAAGAGTGCTAACCAGAATGCTGATTTAATCTTCCTGGCAAAAAACCCAATATGTGCCCAAATTAAGAAGTGACAGTGAGGTTAGAGAGAAAGTTGTAGATATAAGAGATTTTACATCTCTTACATGGAATGGATAGAATTTGATGATAGATTGTTGATTATGGGTGCATCAGGAAGACTTCAGGTTTCTGGTTTAGGCAACTGGATGGATAGGTTAGAGACAGAGTACACAGCAGAGACAATGTTTGGGGTCAGGGAAGAGGAGTTCAGTGTTGAAAAAGATGACCGAGTCAGGTGACCCACCTACAGTTTTCTTGTTCTCCCTCATATTTATTTGAAAATAATTCTGGCTGAACTTTAATAATTTGTATTCACATAATGTTGCTTTGTCAGTTGCTATTAAGAAATTTTCATTATTACATTTTCTTTCCAACTAGACTGTAAATGACTTGAAGGCAAGCTCCTTTTATTTTTTTCCCATTGGTATACTTCTTAGGCCTCTTGGTATAGTAGAAATCAGTATTTATGGCCAAATTAACATTAATTTTCCTATAAATTATGTAATACTTTAATGACAGACATTGTTTACCAACCATTCATTCTCACTCCCATTGAAGAAAAAATAAAATAAAAAAATAATGGAAAAATGGAGATGATTTTAGAGGGGTTATTGGAAGATACAATATGCTTTAGGAATATTGATACCTTTTAATATTATACTCTATTATTTATTTATACTAAAATATTGATATTAATAAAACATTTACTTTTTAAAAATTCAGTTGATAACAAGGAAAATAAAGATTATAGATTAATCAATCCCTGAAAAATGTATTTTGATTTTATATTTCAAAGTCCATTTTCTAAGAATTAAGTCTTCCATTTTTGTCTATAAAACAGGCAACAATGAAAAGTGATGCTATGCAGTGCTGGTAAATGTGGTGGGAATTCTCATATACTTTTTTGTTTGATTGTATATACTCTTAACAGAAAGCAATCAATTTGGCTATATGTATTAAGACTCCTAAAATGTTTAACTTTGACCCAGAAACTCCATTTAGGAGTCTATCTAAATGAAATGATCAAAGTCTTTATAAGGGAATTATTTTCAAAGACATTCATAACTTTCTATAAAAAAATTACAATTTTTAAGTAACTTAGATGTTAAACCACATAGGTTCATTAAATTATGAGATTGACTCTACCTTCTCTCTCTGTTCTCATTGTATTCATCTGAGAGTCCACTTGTCATTATAATTATTCTCCTGTAAACTCTTCAATAACTTTGCTTTTCTCTTCTTTCTTCACTTTCAGGCAAAAGTCCAGCTCTAGAAAAACTCAACTACCAGCTTTCTCCATGCTTGTATCACTGCGACTAAGAATTATTGGAGAAAATCACACATCTTTTAAGTTAGCTTTCACTTCCTCTGGAAATTCCATTGTCTTATGTTCAACAAAAATTATTTCACACTTGCACACCTTTTCCAGTCTTTTCAAATCTCTGTCTTCTTTATTTTTCATTCACCTTTCTCTCTCCTGGGGTTTCAGATGATGACATTGCCATATACTGTGCAAAAAAAGTGAAAGCTGCTACATCTAACTCCAAATGTACTGTTTACATTTGCACTGGCCACTCGTTTTTTCTTCTGAGATTGTAGATGAAGGGTCCCATACCCTCTGAAAGATGAAATCCTCCGTGTGTGCTCCCGATCCCATCCTTTCTTATCTTCTCTAAGACTCTGCGCAGGTAGTTATTTTGTTTCTCCTCCCTTTAACCTTTGCTAGGTACTGGATCATTTTTAGCATTCAAACATGCTTTTGAGCCTCTCATTTTCTAAAACGAATAACAAATAAGCAATTGAACAAACACATTTTTCCTTCCACTCACCTCTCTTTTTCTGTAATGCCCTTTACAGCCAAGATTCTTAAAAAAGTTGTGTACATATGCTATCTTCATTACCTCGTCGCTTATCCACTCCTATACTAATTTCATTAGGCTTCTGCTCCCGTTTCTTACCTAAACTTCTCTTACTGATATTACTGTAGATTCTGTGTTGTTAAATCCAGTAGATCATTTTCAGCCACCATTATACATAACTCTCATCGACACATCAGATCATTTTCTGTCTATATAACATTCTCTTTTTCTTGGTTTCCTTGATGCTATGCTACCCTAGTTTTGCTCTTACCAATCTTTCCATTCCTTTCTATAACATTTTTGTGTAGACTTCGTCTCTTTTTGATATCTGTTTCAGTCCCCACTGCACTTCTTTGATTACTTTACATACTCTTCCTAAAATACATCACAGATTATGAAGAAATTATAATAGATACCGCCTATTTGTTAATGACTTCAAAAGTTAGTCTCTTATCTAGGTCCTTTTCTGAATACCAAATTCCTCTGCATATCCAGCTGTTAATTTGACATCTTTCACTTTGGGGTCTCACGGGCAGTTCAAATTTGTTGTCTTCGCAGTTGGGTGGTTGATTATTCCTTTCACATTTTTTCCTCTATCATTCTCTCTTCATTTAGTAAGTGAGGCCTTAATTGTTCAGTTTTTCAAGCTAAAAACACATGAATTATCCCAACATCAGCCTCTTAACTTACCTCCCACTTGGAATCCATCACCAAGTCCTGCTGATTCTACTTCCAAAATATATTTTGAATATGTTGGTTTAACTCTCCTTCCACTTGTCTGTTTTGGTCCTAACCAATAACTCTAGCCTGAATTATTGCAATTGTTCTCTTATTATCTCTTAGCTTTTACTTTGTTTTCCTGTAATTCATTATCTGCCTAGCAGCCAAAGAAGTCTTTTTAAAATGCAAATCTGATCATATTACTCGCCAGCATAAATCCCTTCATTTGTTTTCTCATTGCTTTTAGGATAAAACTCATGGTCCTTAATATGTCCTAAAAGATCTTGGGAAACCACCCCTGACTCCTCTGTCAGCCTAATCTGCTACACCCCCACACCCTACCAGCATTATACTTTTCCACCACTCTGACCTTTCTGTTCCTCAAACACTCCGGAGCTTCTTCTCAGTTCAGGACTCCACACATCTTGTTTGGTTTGCTTGCTTTCTGCTCTTCTCTTCACCTAGCATAACTCCTACTCCACCGTCAGTCACCATCTCTAACTGGGCTTTTGCAGGGAAGCCTTTCCTGATTTCTCAGATTAAGCTGAATGCCTACATTATATGTTCTTATAGGACCTTGTGTGTCTCTTTAAAAAATAACTATTAGAGTATTCATGTGTGTAATTCATGGGTTAGCGTCTGTCTCTCCATGAGGGTCCATTCAGGGCTGTGTACAGAGAGAGTTTAGCATAGTGCCTGGCAGGCATTAAGTCCTTCATAAAAATATTTTAAACTGAAGAAGTCGGTATATTATCATGTTGTTAGTGATCATATTTTATAATCAATGATGTAAGGAAATGGTCATGATACATACAAAAAAGAATATTAAGCTCGACGATCGGATTTTCACACTCATGTGTGAGATGTGCCTACCTCAAACCTTGTTACCATGTTGACACATTACCTGTCTGACATGAAAACAAAAAAAAAGAAAAAAAACCCCAAAGAATACAAAATAGTATTTAGCACATAATCTCAATTTTGAAAAGAAGTTATCTATTTCCATATTTAAAAGCCTGGAAGGATTCCTCCACCCTCGATTTTAACATTTTTGAAAGAATCCTGTTTTTAGAATTTTGGTATCTTTAGATGCAGGGATGACAAGTGATTTTTATTTTGTATATTTTTCTGTATTTTCTACATTCTCCTACTGAAACTTTATTACTGCTATCATCAGAAAGAATAAAAGTTATTTAAAAGGAAAAAACATCAGTTATTGGTACTGTCTGTATTCAAATACACGCTTATTTCAGATCTTTTATATTATTGCCTCCAGCTTCCTTAAGCCCTTGCAAATCTCAGTTTTAAAAAATAAGATGCATGTTATTCTAATACAAAACATCTTTGTGCTCAATGATCAGCTGCATGGAGAGGATATACCAGCTCAAAAATATGATGCTTATGAATCACAGGGTACCAAGGTTTGTAACACTGATACAACTAGTAGGAGAATTAGTCAGGGTCATTGAACAAAGACAATTTGTTCAAATATATTCAGCAAACTGCTCACTGGAATATGAACAAAAATCCCTTATCTTTGAGAAGTGTATGGCTTATTTATTAGTGTAGGTTCTTTGCGAAAAAGATACAGGTAACAAGCTGTGAAAGTCTTCAGCTGTTTCATTCTTTACAGTGCAGTGCTTAAACATTTAAAAAGAAAACCTTAATTTGCAAAGTTATATTGACATTGTAATTTTTGCATATTTAATAAACCTTAGCTACTTTAACTGAAAAGTGGAATTTTCATGGAATGCTACCCTTTTCATTACTGCATACATCTTAGATTTAATTTGGCACGGGACGCATCAACCTTGGCTCTTGGAGACAAGGTTAGAATCTGTAGTGCATAAAAACGAGCTCTTCTAAACATTTTTTTTTTTCATTTGCTACACATTCTGTGCCAGCTTTGGAGAGCACACAAAGAATGAGAATGATCGTTTTTCTTAACTTGACAGAAAATTATTAGCGTAGATGCAAATATTTTCCTTTTTAGAATAGAAAGGATTGTATTTCTCCACATTCTTGTTCCTTTTAGAATGTCAACAAGGTAGGACTTGTCATACTATAGAGCAAAACAACAATTGTGGAGGTCTTACATGTTTTGGATAAAGCTATTACTGTTTAATGTATAGTCTTCTGATTTTTTTGTTTGTTTCTGGTAGAAATTCAGACAGGCCTTATTATTGTCAGAAAGATATTTTTTTTGGCTTGGACATCCCCAAATTTTAATGCTATTTTGAAAATTTTCAGATATGTTCCAAAGCAACCTTTTTGGCTGAATGTAAGATATAAAAAAGTCTAATTCTCTAACTGATATTAATATTATTATTCCATTTTTTTTCTTGGGAAGAAAGATAAATTACCTATGCTTATGATGATATGTGTACCATGTACCCATTTATGTAATATTCATTAATAAAATTAGCCTTTTTTTTGAAAAGCTTGCACTATGATTCACCTGAAAAGTATGACTTGAATAAAGATAAAAAAGTTTAATAAAATTATGTAGTGAGGACTCTGTTACATGTAAGATAATCTGGCTTAAAGGAAAAAAGGAGTTTATTACTCATTTAACTGAAAATTACAGGAAAAGGTCAGTCTTCTTGCACACCTATGTTTGAGGACTAAAACAAGGCCCTCAAGATTTAGTTTCTCTTTCCTTATTAGCTTTTTTCTTTTCTTTCCTCTGCATCAGTTTCATTTCAGGCAAGCCAACCAGCCACACTCTCCTCCATCACCACCCTCTCTCTTTTTTAGGACAAAATTTTCTCTTTCCTAAAATTATAATTAAATATCCTTGGGATTGAATTTCTTTGGCTTTATATCTTCGGTTGTATGTTCATTCCTAAATTAAATCACCCTGTGATGCTTTGATGAGCTGGGCCTGAGGCACATGTAAGCCCAGAGCCAGGAGTGAGATCCACTTACATGAACTAAGAATAGGGAGAGGCAAGATATTCCCTATTGCTGTTATGTGAATAAGAGGGATTTGATGTAGAGCAGGGAAATATGATAAATATGTAATAAACTTCACAAATTTTTCTACATATGTAGTTATAGTTATATTATATATGTACATATATGTTTATGCGCATACACACACACACACACACACAGTTATTCTCAGATTAGGAGTTGAAGGCCTTGGAAGACATCTGCATTTGACACCATTGAGGGCTAGGAGTCCATTTTGCCTGATGCCCTGCAAACTTATTTCTATTGTGTCCCCTGGGTGATTGCTACTGGTTGGGCTTTTGAGGAACCCTTGTGAAGGGTATATTTTGATCAGATGGGAGTTCTGTGGAATTTGTTTGCTCCTTTCTGGCTGGTTCCTTTTGATAGAACACATTAATTGGAGTACTGCTTAATGAGCAAAAAAGTTCTTGGGAACTCAAAAAGTAGTCATAACGAAAAAGCAGGCATGTTGGTGTCCCAAAGATGTGGGGTTTGTATCATTTATTGCTAGAGTAGGAAGCTTGTAGCACAGAAGACAGTGTTATATTGGAGGCACTTGGGATTTGGAATATATGTGGCAGGTTGTTCTAGTCTTGGAATTGGCTTGAGAAATCTAGAGGCCTTCAGATACAATTGGGATCCTTTTTGAATGGAATGTATTCATAATATTATTTAGTCATAGTTCTTACATTAGGTATTGTGTTGGGAAAGGTGGGGAGGGAGATATTTGTAAGCTAATTATAGGATGATGTATGTAGTAAATGATCCCTTATAAATTTATTTCTTTAAGTTATACTGGCAGTTATATATTGTTCTGCTTCTTCATTCATAATGTCTATTTAGATTAGCCTAAACATTCTATCTGAAAATGAGGAGGACAGTTTCCTGGTGCTTTCGTTGAAGCTCCAAGAATCCTGTGAGGAGTTCGAAATAAGACCCAGAAGTCATCTGAATCTAGACTGAGACTTCTCAAGTGAATCTCATCAAAGGTGTTTTCTTGGGTTCTCCTTTATCCAAATTTTTTCCTTTCCTTGATTCCCCTTTTCTTTAAGTTTCTAGTAAATGAGAGGAGACAGGTGTTTTGTTTGGTCTGGAATTTAGAGTCCTTTGATTAGTGTGTACCTTCATTTTTGAGTCATGACATGAAAGCCAGTTGAGGATGCCCTAATATAAGGAAGATGATGCTATGGCACCCATTTCTGGTGGTTAGCAGGTACTGCAATATTAGCATTATAAACATGACTATTTGTGGGAATTTGGTTCTCACTTTTGCCCATGTTAATTTAACAATGAAAAGAAAATGCATTATCTATATTAGAAAAAAAATTAGTATTGTATGATTCCAAACTATATATTTTAAAAACAAAACATTACATTTACAGTTTTATTTCTTTGCTTATAGCATGGATAAAATGCAATTTATATAGGTATTTATTCTGAAAAGCAGTCATAATGAAATGTTTAAGGTTGGTTGTTTCGAAAACAACATTTAGAAAGATGTTTACTTTAGTAAGGTTTTTAATTTTGCCCTTACCAGGAAATTATGTTTCTCAAGTAAGAAAGTGAACTTTTTCCCTTAGCAAATTGGAATGAGAAAAATAGTAAGAGCTTAGAATCTGATAAAGAAAATAAAGTGTCAACTACAGATATGAGAGGTCCTCCCCTCCGTCTGGTGGTAACATTGGTGTAAATAAGAAATTGTTGAGCTGGATAATTTAATTGAAAAGCAGATGACGCTGTCTTTCCTACTGACTGGGGTCTATTTAAAGTTTTCATTACCATAGGCACGAAATGTTTGAAGAAAGTAAATAGGTCAAGAAACCTCAAGTGCAATTAAGTTCTCATGTGTAGGGCAATAACTTTAGCCCTTGTCTTCCAAACTTTAAAATTACCCCAGTGAACCAACAGCAACTTTTAATGAGGCACGAGCAAGAAACACACAGATTCTGTAAGATGGAAAATCAGATAGCCATGGTGAAATCGTTGCTCTGCTACACATAGGTTTACTCCATTTGCTCTTAATGAAGCATGGCCACTTTCTGTGTTCCTGCATTTAATTCCATTCTCTGTATGTGCTAGTTTCACCTTCCCAGGGATAAACAGACACGTACATTCCAAAGAGATGAATCAATAAAAGAGGAGAAACATCTTTCTGGTACAAGATTAAAAAAGAGACAGAGAGGAGAGAAACAAGCAACTTATATAGGTGAAAGACCAGTGAATTAGGATTTAGAAATATGGGTTAATTTAACTTTAGTTCTGCTACTTATTCGTCTTGTGACTCTGGGCAAATTATTCAATCCCTCTTGTTTTTTTTTTTTTTATTTCAGCATATTATGGGGGTGCAGATGTTTAGGTTACGTATGTTGCTCTTGCCCGCCCCCAAGTCCGAATTTCAAAAATGTCCATTCTTCGGGTAATCCCTCTTGTTTTTAATTACATTATCTATAAAATGAAAGAGGTGATTTAGATAATCTAACTTAATTTTATACTATGGTATCCAAATACATTTTTTTTAAATGACTGAATAATTTTAAAAATCAGGACGCTTTGTGCTAGAATTGCCAATTGGGATCCACAATTGCTTTTTTTTGATACATAGTGATAAGCAGGCGATTTTAAATATTGAAACAGGAGAAGAGCTTGTATTTACATAGAAGCAGTGGGGGAAGAGGCTGAGATTTTGGAAGCGATGGCACTGTGTTTTGTTTATTGCTGTCTATCCTATTCTCTCCCACCCTAGTTTGTTTTCTTGGTGTAACTCCCTAGTTTAAACAATTGCAAAGTTAGAAACTGTATGGGTTTCATCAGTTTTTATTTGTTTGTTTTGGTTTAGCCCTCCTTTCCCTTATACCTTGGGAGAGCTTCTAGCGCTAATAATAGCTAGCAGTTTTTGAGGCGTATACATTTATTGTTATTTTTCATTTAATCCTAATAAAATCTTATAAGGTAGGTGTCATCATTTATGATCATGTAACTTGTCCAGGGCCACACAATTAGTGAGAGGCAGAGTTAGGATTCAGATCCTCATCTGTCTTTCCAGACCCCAACTTCTCTACTTTAGGAGGCAATGTAACACTGGTTGGCAGCAACAACAATGAAAGCTAACCCTTATATCATGCTCACTGTGTGTCAGGCACTGTTTTAAACACTTTAGATATGCTAAGACCCATAATCCTTGTAAAAAACCTATAATGCAGGCCCTATTAATATCCCCATGTGGCAGATGAAGAAATAGCCACAGAGAAGTTACGTAATTTTCCCAAGGTCGTACAGCTAGTAAGTACCAAGGCTGGAATTTGAATTCATGAGTGTGGCTTTACAGTCCTTGTCGTATATCATGAATATTACACTGCCTCTCTGTCAAGCTACCACTCTTTCTGGAGGAGAACTTTGAAGATAATTCTTGCTTTTTATGGTGGTTGTGTTCTTGGGATGTTTCCTGAATTATTTATGTGTTATGAAGAAAGAGTTCTGTTAATGCAAGAGCTAAAGTGAATGAAGTAGGACAAAGGGGATCTAGGCGGTGGTAATGAAGAGAATAGTTAAGGTGAGGATGTTACAAGGAGGGCCAGCTTATCTTGTAGTGCTATCATGGCAGGAATAAAGACAAGATAACTCTACTTGCCTGAATGGAGCTGAGATTTTAATGTGTGCGTGCGTGTGTGTGTACGTGTGTGTGTGTGTGTGTGTGAGAGAGAGAGAGAGAGAGAGAGAGAGAGAGAGTGAGAGAGAGAGGGGGAGAGAAACAATATATGGGGATTTAGTATATTGAAAGATATTAATAAGCTGTAGCCAAAGTTTTGGGTATGGGCCAAGCTTGTTTTGGAGACTGTCAGGTGCTGACCCAGGTATGATGACCAATGGTATTGTCTGAGGGCTCCTTGCTCCAGGGTATCTCCAGTGTCTGGTCCCAACCTGGTTTGGGGAATGCCCTCACTAACTTGAAGATGTGCTTTGGACCCAGCTTCCTACTCACCAATGAGGTACTGCAGCTGTCTCTAGTCACGCAGGATATGAATGGTATGATGTTCACATTCTGTCATTCATTGGTCAAGAAGGTGGGCATATCATAGGGTGCTGTTCTCAGGTTTGGCAGGGCAAAATCAATGGAAGAGAAAGAAGAATGGAATATGAGAGTTTGCATTTTATAGGTCTCCAAATTTAATGGATGTTTACACTGAGGCCTAGGAATTAGTTATTCTTTTGGAGGATTGAATGGAATGGAGATATTTGTTTAGTAACTAGATTTTCCCTTCTTTATATTGAAAACTCCTCAAAGGCCCTTGTTTTTACATCATATCTGGTGGTCCTTTGTTCTACCAAAGGAATGCTTCTTAAAGTTTCCTCAAAGTATTTGTCACTGAGGGAGATGAAGGAAAAGAGAACTCCAAAACTCCTTAACTGGAAACCTTAGTTTGGGTGGAAGGAGGTGTCACATTAAATCAAATACGGCAAACTTAATGGGGAGGAGTTTTGTGTGATATAGGACCACGGGTAGTGTTCCACGCTACAATACGTGTGTTTGACACTGGGGACAACATAGTAATATATGTAATTTTACTGGGAGGGAAAAAATATTTCCAAAGTGGAAAACAAACTAGAGCCCATGTCACAAAGCCAATTGGGTATGGAGCTTGTGGAGGCAGTGGATGCTCAGAGTGAGCACACAGACAGCAAACGTTGTCAGAGAGGTCCAGGGTGTGAGCCATTTTTGAGGTTGTGTCAATGACCATGGAGATAAAATTATTTCCCTGAACTGTAGGAAATTCCCAGATACCATTTTATCATGACAGAAGCCTGTAGTGGCTCTAAATTCAGCAGGCAATAGAGAAGATTTTTATGGTTCCATTTCTGAGTTTAGGTTTATTCCCACACCCCCACACATTTCTGTGTGATGCTTTATGTCCTCCATGATTTGAGGTATCCACAAGTTTTAGGTTCTCGAGTTCAGAATTTTAAACAAGTCAAAAGAGATGTGACCTCCTGGCAGGAATAGAAGTTGTTTGAGTGACTGATCTTGGCCACTCCCAAGAGAAGAAAGCCCCAAACTAGGTAACTTTTTGCTAAGGAAACTATTTAGTTGGCTTAGTGGAAGTCTGTGCTCTGTATCTTAGGACAGCTGTGCTGCTATTGCTGATTTCTGATGACGGAAGCTAGATCCTACTATTGGCATGTTGACAAGGCAAGCCTTCAGGATGGACTCTAGGTGGCAGTGTTGCTGCTGCTGATTTTTTAAGCAGGGCCTTCAGGGTCCCCAGCTCCTTTTCCTGATGCGTAATAGCGTTGGTACTGAAACAGCCCTCACTGTAGAGCTGACAGTGTTCTGTTTTACGTTGTATTAGGTCATTAAATATGAAATGTGCGCTTTCAAATCAAAAGTGTAGTTTATTTTTTATTTTTATATATTATTATTATTATTCCAAGGTATTGTGAGGGTACAAACATTCTAGTTACACTTTATGTCTTTGCCTTCCCCAAATGCAAGTTAAAGGCGTGCCCTTCCCTCCCTTTAGTGCTCCCCGTGTCCTTTAGTTGTAGATTCGCCC
>CAUYSK010064711.1:0-37651 GCA_963575035.1 Avahi laniger | reverse complement strand
AGCTAATTTTTTCTGTATATTTTTAGCTTTCCAATTAATTTCTTTCTATTTTTGGTAGAAACGGGGTCTCGCTCTTGCTCAGGCTGGTCTCGAATTCCTGAGCTCAAACAATCCGCCCGCCTCGGCCTCCCAGAGTGCTAGGATTTTTAACTATTCTTTCCACACCCGCCCCTCAGTCAATACTTACAATAGCACATATCATAGGTTGTAATCATCTGTTCACATGTCAGCGAGTCTCCCACTGGATTTTGAGCTACCTGAGGGCAGTCTCACTCTTTAATTTGACTCACGTTTAATTCACAGTAAATGAATACATATGATTCTTTTTGGTCACATCTGATAGAAGGACAGCAAAAGACACTGTCGCCATACCTACCAGAATGGCTAATATTTTAAAAAACAGACAATATCAATTGTTGGAACAACTGAAATTCTTTTGCATTGCTAAGCAGAATATAAATCATCACGAACACACTTGAAAATTATTTAGTGAGATATATATATGTGTGTGTGTGTATATATATATATATATATATATAGCCTGTGGAACCAGGAAAATTCATTCCTAGATCTATTTCCAGTATAAATGTATACATATGTGTACCAAAAAGACATATAGAGAATGTTCATACAGCACTATTAATAATAGTTCCCAACTGGAAAAGACCCAAATGTCTATTAACAATAGAATGAGGCCGGGCGTGGTGGCTCATGCTTGTAATCCTAGCGCTTTGGGAGGCCAAGGCAGGAGGATCCCTTAAGGCCAGGGTTTGAGAGCAGTCTGAACAAGAGCAAGACCCTATCTCTACAAAAAATAGAAAAATTAGTTGGGCATGGTAGCGTGCAGCTGTAGTCCCAGCTACTCGGGAGACTGAGATAGGAAGATCGCTTGAGCCCAGGCCTTTGAGGTTGCTGTGAGCTATGATGATGCCACTGCACTCTAGCCCAGGTGACAGAGCAAGACCCTGTTTCAAAACAAACAACAACAAAAACCACCCACAATAGAATGAATGCTATACAGCATTGACAAGGAAAGAATAATAATGTTAAGTGAAAGATGCCAGACACAAAAGAATATACACTACAGGATCCCATTCATATATAGCTTGAAGACAGACTAAATTAATGTATGGTATTAGGTTTGGGTTAGCGACCACCGTTGGAGGGGAGTAAAGAGACTGGGAGGGGGAGTTAAGGAAGCTCCTGCGATGCTGGTAATGCTCTGTTTCCTGATCTGGGTAATAGCTACATAGGTATGTTAACATGTGAAAATTCATCAAGCTGACACGTGATTACTGTACTTTTTGTGTGTATGTTATACCTCATTTAAAATTTTATTTTATTTTATTTTTTTAGAGATGGGGTCTCACTCTGTTGCCCAGGCTGGAGTGCAGCAGCACGATCATAGCTCACTGCAGCCTGGAACTCCTGGCCTCGAGTGATCTTCCTGCCTCAGCCACCCAAGTAGGTGGGACTACAGGCACATGCCACCATGCTGGGCTAATTTTTCTATTTTTTGTAGAGACAGAGTCTCGCTGTGTTGCCCAGGCTGATCTCGAATTCCTAACCTCAAGCGATCCTCCCGCCTCAGCCTCCCAAAGCATGTAAGTCACCATGCTCAGTCAAAAGTTTACTTAAAAGAAATGTACCTTGAATAACATTAACCAACCTTTCAACTTTTTAGCATTCCTCTGTTTTGAAAATTTCTATGTTATTTCATGTGACTTGTCTCTTGAAACCCTCTCCTCTATTTCACAATTACTGCTTTCATCTCTTGCATTGCTATTGCTGGTCTCCAAACCGATGTCTCTGCCTCACATCTGTCTCTTTCCCTACACACTCAGTTCATCCTCCATACTAAAGCCCACATCGGATCCCATCCTACTCCTCTGCTCAAAATCCTTTAGTGGCTCCTCTTCACAAAACAAAAGTCACAACTGATTGGAAGATGGAGGCCTGAGAGAGGGAGAAGTCAGTGAGGACCTTTTGCAACTGGGTGACCTGGGGGGATGGTGAGGTCCTGAACAAAAACATGAAAGGCAAGAAGATGTATAGACCCTGGAGGGAAACGATGAGCTCAAACATAATGAATTTGAGGTTGGTGGCTGACAAAACTGGGTCGAGGATCCAGGTCTAAATATCTAATCAAAGAGTCAACATGTGGAACAAATGGATAGGTCGGGAAGAGTAGCGAACACCTCAGGGGGAGACTGACTCTGCAGAACAGGAGGTAGGATTTTCATCAGGTAAATTGACCCTGAAAGAAGTTATCCCCAGCTGTGGTTGATAGCATGTGAAAAGTCCAATCAATGCAGCAAATCTTAGCTGTACTCCGGTAACTCGGGGCCCTACCCCTCACCTCTTCCACATGCATTTAGCACTAGTCAGGACCTGCAGCTGGAGGGGCCACCCAGGAGCCACAGCGACTCCCAGTGTCCTGCAAAGCTCCGTGGCCTGCCTAGTCCACCACAGACTCCAGGGCTGGAACTTCCCCCTAGTAGAGTCTCTAATAGCCAGGAGTCAGCAGAAGATACCACAACCCAACGCCAAACCCTTAACCCCTCCCCAGCTAGTTAGGGCTGAAAAAAAGACACTGTTCTCTCTACCCTACTGTGTGGGCAAGGGCAGCGGCCTGAGGGCCTTCCGTGGGCCTTGCCCTCTCACCACCATTCCCTTTTAGATCAAAAGTCTCATTTTTCAATCTGTCTTCAGTAAGCTCTCCAACCCTTTATTCTTAAACCCAGAATAGCTCTTTTTCAGTGTTTATTATATGTTACTAAATGGGGGAGGGGAAGTGAAGCAGGTTACAACCAAATATGTATAGTATGCTCCTGTTTTAGTATAAGAAATATTTATTTCTACACTTATATAATCACATTTTGATATATATTCATGAAAAAAAAAGACTAGAAGGAAATATGCTAAAATGTTAACAGCTGGGCACAGCGGTGTGCACATGTAACGCTAGCCACTTGGGAGTCTCAGGCAGGAGGATCACTTGAGCCCAGGAGTTCAGGGGCCCTGCCCTCCCCCCCAAAAAAAAGGAAAGAAAGAAAAGAATGAGATTATAGGTAGTTTCATGTTCTTTGCATTTTTCTATGTCGTATGATTTTTAAATGGGTATATATTAATTTTGTAACAAGGGGCAAATCCCCCAACATCCCTTTTTATTCAAAAATAGAAAAGAATTTCCACTTCCAGTATGTAGGAATAATCTGTTACGAGAGCAAACTCTGCATATAGATAACTATAAACTTTGTGGAAAATATAAAAAGAAAAAAAAGAAAGAAAGCTGGAGATTTTGGAGAATGAGAGGGGAAGAGAAAACCAGGCAGATTTTGGGTGGGAGCTGAAAGTGGGAAGGAAGGATTGGCATGAGCTGAGTTTCCCTTTCTGCAGCTTTGGTCTAAGTGCAGAGACTGCTGTTGCAGCATCGCACAGGACAACTAAAATTCTAATAGAAAATCTGCCATCATTCTGGCCTGGAGATTCAGATGACAGAATCCAGAATAACTACAGCCACTGGGACTATGATGGGGAAATCCTAGAAAGGAGAGAAGCAGAATAGGAAAGCCCCACATCCTGTGCATAAATTCTGCCAAGGTCTTTGGCTGACCCCTTTGCCCTTCAACCATGCATGCTGGGGCAGATTCAAATCTCCTTACAGCTAAGACTAAAAGATTTGAACTGATAATTGAGCTGATGTCCACCATAGGTGAGACAGAGTTTGCAGTGTGAGAGTAAACAAGTTAGTTCCTTGCTAAAAACAAACAAAAAAATCAACACTTTTTGGAAGCGTATACTAGAATCCAGAGTCTCCACAAGCTAACAATTACTATGTCCAACATGCAATCAGAAATTACTTGACATACCAAAAAGAAATAAATAAAAAAGGACAATAGCCTCAACATTTTGAAAAGACAATCAACTGAGTTCAACTCTGAGATGACCTAGATATTCGAATTATCAGACAAGGTCTTTAACGTAGTTATAGTAACCATGGTCAATGAGAGAAAGAATAATATGCCTGTAATGCATGGGAAAAAGAAGGAAATCCCAAGAGAGGAAATAGGAATAAAAAATTAACCAAATTATAGAACTGAAAAATACAGAATCGGGGCAGAGGGGGGAACAACATTGAACTTAACAGCAGAATGGAAAAGATAAAGAAAAGAGACAGAGAATGAAGGCTGGGCGCGGTGGCTCACGCCTGTAATCCTAGCATTCTGGGAGGCCGAGGCGGGCGGATTGTTTGAGTTCAGGAGTTCGAAACCAGCCTGAGCAAGAGCAAGACCCCGTTTCTACCAAAAATAGAAAGAAATTAATTGGACAGCTAAAAATATATAGAAAAAATTAGCCGGGCATGGTGGCACATGCCTGTAGTCCCAGCTACTCGGGAGGCTGAGGCAGGAGGATTGCTTGAGCCCAGGAGTTTGAGGTTGCCGTGAGCTAGGCTGACGCCATGGCACTCACTCTAGCCAGGGCAACGGAGTGAGACTCTGTCTCAAAAAAAAACAAAAAAAAAAACAAAAAAAACCACATTTAATACAATGTAGAGGAAAAAAGATGTTGCCTATTGTTTTAATTCAGTTTGCCTCAGGAAAAAGCTATGCTGTTCAAACAACCAAAAACATTTGAATTAGGGCATTGCCAAAATTTTCATTTTTAGAAATTTATCCAAAATCCACTGACCTCACCTTTCATCTTTTCCCTAGTATGAGAGATGCTGTGTGACCCAGAGTTCTTCAGAAACATACAGATAACATGGATGGACTACCACATGCTTTCCTAATTTCAGTTTTATGGTTGCGAAAAAACTACTTGGTTATCCATAAATAATCTTACCTGCTCTTTTCACACTGATGTTACATTTCTAAGTGTATAGTAATTTCCAGGTAGCCTGCTGTGATACCCCAGACTGGTCATCGAGACTTGGCCAACGTGGGAAGGGAAGGGGGTGAGGTCCATAAACAGTTGAGGTGTGATTCAGAGCTCATTCTCATTAAGTGCAACATAATACAGAACCTATTAAAACATACTTCTGAAACTGCTGCTAAGTAATAACCTTAACAGAAATAACAGAAAATAGATGCAAACAGGATTTCTCTAAATAGAACACTTTTAAGCCGGCCCTTGGGGTGTCAGAGGATTTTTTAATTCTGTCTTTCTAACTGTGTTCTTCCACAATTCACTGGCTTTGTGTCTTCAGATGCTAATTTCTTTTTCTGCTGGAAAGGTTAATAGGCACCTCCACTCACAGCAGATGGTTTCTTACAAAAAAATAAAAATAAAAAGTTGGAGAGCATCTGGTCAGATATATCAGATCAGGGTAGTTCAGATTTTAAATACCTGTAATTCTTTATTCAGATAAAAATAATTTTAATCCTAGTAACTTAATCTTCTACCCTTCTGAAATCTTAATAAGGTTTTCACGTGAATAGATATTATGTATAATCGGTTGTCACAGTAATGTGAATATTGTTTTTTCAATATAAGCAACATGCCTTAGTCACAGCAGCTGTAAAAATAGATTCACTTCAATTTATACTTAGCACTTTCTATCTTAGCTCCTAGAAGCCCTGGTTAACTCCTTTTCATTACTGTAATGTTTATTTTTTCATGGCTCCTACACAGGCATTGGAGTTTTAAGCTGGTACTGGCAGTATTTTTCCATTTTGAAATAACTTTATCATATCTTGAATGCTCCTCAATGTCTATCTAATGATTCTGGTTAGAGAGCACCCCCTCCTATTGGTTGCTCCCAAATGAAGGCAGGAAAGTGACTACAGGTCTGGGTTCAGAATTCTCCTGAGGTGAACCATGTTGTCAAACAAACAGTGACTTACAGTGAAAAGTACACATACCTTTACTGTGCTCTTTCATGGACACTGAACTACACAAAAAGGAAAGGTTAACACCTTCTGAGTTTTTTTTCTCTTTCTGAAACCATCATAATAAACTACCCTTCTGAGATTTACAGCCTCTACCCACAGACCACCTGGGTTCCGTATAAAAGAAAGAGCCATCGCTAGCGTTGTGTGGATCTGCAGGAGTTACTCGGAAGCCTTCAGATACCGTTTAACCCATGCTCTATGCGTGTATCTGGGGATAGAAAAAGTGCCAAGCTTTACTCCAAGGAATAACACTCCTTACGGATCTCCTGTCCTATGATGTCTCTGAAACCCTATGAGGTCCCCCCAGGGCCACTGAAAAGCTCAAAGAAGAGCACCACTGTCCTTTATGAAAAATGTCTACACCATGCCAGTCCTCCCAGTAGTCCAGCCTAAGTACAGGGACCTGAGGTTCGCCCAGGTTAAATAACATGTATAAAATTATTTTATAAGAAAGCAGTGGGGTGGGATTTGAACTCAGGTCCACCCAAGAGTCCCTTTTCCTGCCACTTTATATTTCTCACCACAAAAACATCAAGGGCCTATGAAGAGCCCATAGCTCCAAAAATATCAGCCAGAGAAGTTCTTACCTCCAAGGCACCCACACTTCGGGATCCCAAAATTAAAGGATTTTTGATTTTTAAAAATCTATCTGTTTGAAAGCAGTGTCATTTTGAAAATCAGCAACAACCAAGGCCCACTGAAAAAGCTCTGCATTACTCAAAGGTAAAACACATTTGGGCCCCTTCATCCCACCCCAGAGCAACCAAGGCCCTCAGAGCAGGGCAGATTCACGTCTGTAGATACTAAGGTGACACAGGGGAGTTCTAAGCAAAGGAGTAACATGACAGTCACCTATTAACTAGATCCCTCTCTCGAAAGGGCACAAGACAGGTCACTATACAAATTTAGGAAAAGCAACAGTGGCATTAGCCAAGTGAGTGGTAACAGAAACAGTGGGAAGGAGAGATTCAGAGATTTACAAAAAGCTAAATAACTAAGATTTTCTGATAGATTGGGTGGGGGAGGAGCAGGTAGTAAGGAATGAGGAAAACAAGTCTAAACTAATTTAAATGTATGCCACAGCTTCAAAGAGCAATGAAAATAAGCCCACCTAAATGCAAATTTAAACCCCAGACGGCCAAAAGCCCTCCCCACAAAAATAATCCTTAACTGCTAAAAATTTCTTCTAAGACCCGAATTCAATTATTTTTAACAATGTAGTTATTTCAAGTTTTACTGTGAATTGGGCTCCTGCTGAATATTAATATCCATGATTTATAAACCACAAATTTATCCTTTATGCTGCACATAATTATAATCTTGCCATTTTTAAAATTATGCTCCTCCTGGAAGTTTTACATTTGAAAATTATGCTCAGTTAATGCACACACAGATGAGAGAGACCATTCTGTGCAATGACAGACTTTACATCAACTGGGGGGTTAATACTTTTCTTCAGTTGTCGACTTCTAGGAAAAAAAAATCCTGTGGCATTTGTTCTCTTAATGACAATGGGAAAATCATTTTTCATGACACACAGCTGCACTTTAGAAATAGCATGGATTTATAGCTGCAATGATCCCGAGCTCAGAGGAGTTAATGGTTTGGGGGCCATGGGAACAGCATTAGCCAAAGTCAAAGACGAAGTTAAAAAGTGACAGAGGACTTCTTAGCCCACAAAGCCCAATTTTGCACTTAACCAGATCTTGCTAGCGATCACAGTAGTTTGTAAGTCAGGTTCCGAAGGGAAAAAAATTTTCAACAGAAAATATAGCTTCAATTTTGGTATAATTTCAAGACAATACTTTTTACCTTCCTAGTAGTCTTGAACAATCAATTGGCTCTAGGTTCAAAGGTGTTCAAAACTTTCTGCAAAGCATATAGTTCAGTATTAGAAACTGTTAAACATTTAAAATAATCTCTATACCAACTGAAATAGCTTCCTTTCAATTTGGAACTCAACAGCTCCTGTCTCTTACATGGTCAAAGATGCACTATTTGAATGTTTCGCTAGAGTATTATACTGTTCTTTTACACATAAGGTCTGTCCGTATAGACACTCACAATTACTTGAACAGCAAGGAAGCCCAGCTTTACAGTCAGTTGATTCTGAGTCCCAAGTTTGTGATGCCACAATCTTCACTGGAATTTGTTACATATTGTCAACATGACAATTTTGAAATTTTGAAAAAGCAAAGTTTGAAGAGTTGTATCCAATCTTTATTTCCTCCTATTTTATTTCTATTTGTTTAT
The DNA here is from genome assembly GCA_963575035.1 of Avahi laniger. Lineage (NCBI taxonomy): Eukaryota > Metazoa > Chordata > Mammalia > Primates > Indriidae > Avahi > Avahi laniger. The sequence goes on along the minus strand of CAUYSK010064711.1, from coordinate 29,504 downwards.
AATGACTCTGGACAACTGGCTAGTTTTATATTCTGTGTTCTTTCGGGGACAGGGGAAAAGGTCTTCCAAATATTCAAAACTGCTGCTTAAAGCTCTGTCGTTGCTGGCTGCTGCTATCTGACTTTTAATACCACTATTGATTCTTTAGGCTGCAAGTTGATGGTTTTGACTTACCAGGGTATCTTTGGCTGTAAATAATAAAAGGACCAGGTAAAAGTGATTGAAACTTTTCTAAAAATGGAGAAGAAAAAGACCAATAATGATAAGAAGTGTGAAGGGATAGTGCATAAAAGAAATGCCAATGGCCCTTAAATATATGAACACAGAAATGCAATTAAAACTGCTGAGATACCACTTCATACCTATCAGATCCAAAAGTCTTACAGTGTACTTAATCACACAGAGAAAAATCATCTCAAGGGACCTTGAAACACAGAAATTTGACTATCTATTCTTAGGTGGAGGGAGTATATTCTAAAAAAAAAAAAAAAAAATACTGCCAAAAAAATTTTTAACTATTTTCAGTAATCCTATTACTAAATTCAATATTGGTTTTTGTTCATCTGAAATTATCATAGATATGTAGTAGCACAGTGTGTATATGTAATGATATTAGAGCCATCAGGAAATAAGCTTTTCAGAATACAAGACATTAAAAACAATATTACCCTAAATTTGAATGCAAATGTAAGTACAAATTCATGTTTTATTTTCTCTTTAAAAAGAAATATGTATTTCCTATATCTGTCCACTGAAAAAGCCAAGAAACAATGACCAATCCAGTAACAATAATCAATGTTAGACACCTAGACATTGGTCTCTGAATACCATTCCCTACTAAAAGCAATTGGAGCTCATTGAAAAACTGGGCGAACCTAGGACTAGGGCAGGAAACGTATGATGAAGATGGATTGATTTTACTGATTTTATTCTAGAAATCAAGGACTCCATAAAGTCTACTGGGGTCATGTCTAAAGGACCCAACAGCAAACATAAAGAGGTTTCCACTATCCCTCCAAAAATGCAACAAACTGAGCAGCAAAAGGAATATTAATAGCAGTGAATTGATAAATATCAAATATGTTAAAATCCATGAATTCATAATACAGTAGTTCCCCATATCCACGGGGTATGCGTTCCAGGGTCCCAGGGGATGCTTAAAACTGTGAATAGTACTGAACCCTATATTTACTTGTACTATGTTTTTTCCTGTACATACATACCTATAATAAAGTTTAGTTTATAAACTAGGCACAGCAGGAGATTAACAATAACTCATGGGGAAAAGGGAGGGGGGGCAAGGGCAACATACGTAACCTAAACTTCTGTACCTCCATAATATGCTGAAATAAAAAACAAAAAAAATAACTCATAATAAAATAGAATTATAACATTGTGTAATAAAAATCATGTGAATGTGGTGTCTCTCTGTCTCTCTCTCTCAAAATCTCATTGTACTGTACTCACCCATTTTCAGACTGTGGTTGACCACAGGTAACTGAAACCACAGAAATCAAAATCTCAAATAAAGGGGAACTACTGTAATACTACTTTAAAAAATAAAAAGAGAAAAGCTCATTGATCACTTTTGGTAAATGCTGGAAAACCAAACCATTATTCTGAAAACTGGTAAATAAAAGGGGGGAAAATCAAACAAGAATTTCCCCTGCCTTTCCTATTTGAATTGTGCCTTAGGCTGCCCAGTTATTTGATGAGGGAAAGCTTTATCTGTTAGACGGATTCTAGCTCATAAATGAAGCAGCAGTGATAGAACTGGAATATCAACGTTTTCCCAGCCTGTAATGAAATTAGGGAATCCAGGTAAGGCTCACTGATGGCACTGGTACCGTTGGGTGAGAAGCTGATGGGTAACTTTATAGTGTCCATCTCAGACTGACAACTGGCCCTGCTTATCACTCACATTACAAAAAAGAGAGAAAACTACGCACTCCTTGATCAGAGCAGTTTTGTGATCTGTGCTGAATTCTTCCCAAAAAAATAGAACTTGAATCTTACGAAGGGTCTAATTACCAGTTTACAGAAAATAACGAGGACAAAAAACATGTTAAATGATACCATGGGAACGCAATTGGAAAAACCTGGAATATGGGAAATCCTACAGGACAAATGAGCAGGTATCTTCAATAAATAAAACGCAAGGAAAAAAAGGATGGAAGAACTTAAAGAGTAAAAGAGCGTGTAATTATATTTGCATCATGATTTAAACAATCTAAATGTAAGCATAATCCATGAGAAAAATCAGGAAAATTCGAACACTGACAGGACAGTTGACAGCATTAAGAAATATCGTCGAAGTTTTAAGCATGATGATAGTATTGTGGTTATGGGTTTTTTAGGCCCTTGTCATTTAGTGAAACATATAGACAACATACTTATGACTAAAATAATCCACTGAGAGAGTGAACAGCAGATGAGAAAGTAAATAAGACAAGCTTGGCCGTGAGTTTTTTTTTTTTAATTTCAATAGATTTAGGGGTAAGAGTGGTTTTTGGTTACATGGATGAATCACATAGTGGTGATGTCTGGGCTTTTCGTATACCTGTCACCCAAATAGTGTGCACTGCACCCAACAGGAAGTTCTTCTCCCTTCTCTTTCATCCCAACCTCCCCCATTCTGAATCTCCAATGCCCATTGTACCACTCTGTATGCCCCTACGTTCCGGCAGCTTAGCTCCCACTTATAAATGAGAACATGTGGCATTTGCTTTTCCATTCTGAGTTACTTGACCTAAGAAAATGGCCTCCAGTTCCATCCAAGATGCTGCAAAAGACATTATTTCATTCTTTTTTATGGCTGAGTAGTAGTCCATAGTGAACTGATGATCATTAAAGATAGGTTATGGGTATGTGGGGGTTTATTATACTATTCTTTCTTCTTTTGTGTATGTTTCAAATTTCCTAAAGTTAAAAAAAGGCTTTAAAAATTAATACAATATGCTAAGAAGATTTACAAATGGCCAATTAAGCATATGAAACAATGCTCACTATCATTAGCCATCAGGGAAATGCAAATCAAAACCACAACGAAATTCTACTCTATATCCCTTAGGATGGCTACAATCAAAAACTCAGAAAATGACAAGTATTAGCAAGCATGTGGGAAAACTAGAATCTTCATACATTTTAGATGGCACTGTAAAATGATGCAGCCACTTTGGAAAACACCTGGGCAGTTCCTCAAGTGATTAAACAGAGTTACCATATGACCAGTATGCTCACACACAAACTTGTACACAAATGTTTATAGCAGCACTATTTACAACAGTGCAGGAAAAAAGTGGGAACAGTCTAAATGTGCATCATTTGATGACTTTATAAATAAAATGTGGTATATCCATACAATGGAATATTATTCACAATAAAAAGGAATTAAGTACTGATACATACTACAACAATGGATGAACCTTGAAAACATTATGCTAAGTGAAAGGAGCTAGCCATCAATGACTAGAGTGAATTATTTCAGTAGTATGAAATATCCAGAACAGGCAAATCTGTAGAGACAGAAAGCAGAGCACAGGGCTTGGGAGGTGGGGAGTGGAGGAGAAAAACAGGAGAAGAGTTGTCCGCTGTAGGGTATGGGCCTTCTTTCTTGGGTGATGAAAATGTTCTAAAATGGATTGTGGGGATGGCTGCACATTCTGTGATCACACTAAAAACCAAAGAGTTGTAAACTTTATATGGATAAAGTGTATGGTACTTGAATTCTATCTCAATAAAGCTGTGACTGATGATTATCATGATGATGATGATGATGATGATACAGGAGTGACCAAAAATAAGTGGCTTAAACAATGAGGAAATAATTCTTTCTTAACTAAGAAGTTCGGAGATAGGGTGTTTCTAGGCTTGCTTAGTTCCATGAGGCACAGAAACATGAAAGACCCTAATTTTGTTCCTTCTGTTCCGATGTGTTAAGGGGAACACTTTGTCCTTAAGTTAGGTCCCCTGATAATGAAAGTATTTCTGCAGGTGTCCCACAATACCAGCTACAACCACATCCAGAGAAACAAGAGACTGACTCTTTCCTGGATCTGTTTTTGAGAATAAGGAAGCATTTCCCAGAAGTCTTGAAGTGGACTCCCCTTCATCTTTCATTGTCCAGAACCGTGTCATATGCCATGCCTCAACCAATCACAGGCCAAGGAAAGGGAACCATGGAAACTGATCCTGAACCAGTGGCCTTCAAATTGAGGGTACCAGATACTGTACCTTTGGGGCTACAAGAAGTCCCCTCAAGGATATAGTAAGAATAGGTAATCTAAAGTACCACATTTATTCTTTCCTATGAATAAGCTAACACTTTCGCTATCTTCCTTCTATACTCTAGTAGAAAAGCAAATCTCTTACCCATGCTGAACCTTTATGCAGTGTACTGTTCTGGTATGTTAAAATCTCGGAGTCACCAAACATAAGAGCATTTTGAAATATCAGTGTATTGAGAAAGCACATTCCTCTAATAACTCGCAACTAATCCTTCTGCAGATTAGGTGGTTATCAATCCTTGCTTTTATCCAAATTGAACAGAGATCTAATCAAGTTTTCAGCTGATCATTAAAAATAATTTTTAATAATCAGTCACAATTGATTTTCAGTCTATAATTCAGGAGTTCCCAGAGACTATGACAAATTCCTTCCCTTCCCAAATACTTCTTATGTGAACAGATTTCACAGAGTTTACATCTAGACAAGTGAAAAATTGGAGTAGAATTGATGCTGAATCCTGTCTCCTCCAGAAACAAATACATGCATCCTGCATGAACTCACAGGAGGGAAAAAAGTCCCATCCATCTCATTAAGAGATGCATTCCCAATCAAACTGTACTTTCTGACATTTAACAAGTATTTATCAAAAATTTTAATGTATTTATATTGTTTTGCTCAACTGTGATAACTCAATCCAAAAGAAATTACTTAACACCTAGAGCCGTATGTTCACGGAAACATTACAAATGCTTTAAATTTATATACATATTTTGTTGCAGAGAAGTATAAAACAGTGATCCATAAAACATTTCCAAGCATAAAAATAAATTACATTAGGATAAATGCTGTGGGAAACTACATCACAAATGAAAGTTTAAGGAGGAAAAGAACTATAGAAACGTATATTTTCTATAGTTAAAGATGAGTTTGTCTATTTTTTATGGATGTAAGTGGGAATTGGATACATTTGATAAGGATGTAATAGTTCTATCCTAAAATGTCAATGTTTTCCACATGCAAAAAATTACATGCATTGCAACTCATGCATCTTTAGATTAAAAAATTTAGATATAATATTTTAAATGCATGAAGAAGTACATGGTATTCAAAACTATTTGGATATGAGTAAAAATGAGGGAAAAAAATTAAAAGAAGAAGAGGAGGAGCAGTGACTTAAACCAAAGAAAATTCATCTGAATTCATTGAACCTGAGGAGGGGTCCACCTTTTCCAAAGGATATGGACATGAGAAAGGAGAATGCCTGAAAAAAAATCAGGGTTCTTTGAGGAAAGAGGGAAAGGGAAAGAGGAATGAAGGTTTCCTAGGTAACCAGAGCGTCCATGCACCATTCTGAGCTACGATGCCCTAACGCAGCTGCCAAGGCCTGGACTTCCTTGCTGTCTACCTCCTAACTCTGAGGCTCCCCGGGTCTCCCTGGCTGAGAAGAACAGGTACGTGAGGCCACCACAGTGGGGCTATGAAAGGCGGTGATAAGGTTCTTGCCAATTTATTGCCCAGGTTTCTCAGAGTCTGAATTCCAATTGATGTGTTTCTTTCAGTTTTATCTATCCACCCTCCAGCCCTCTCCTTTCCAGGCACAAAATGGATCCGAGAGGCTGGGTGAGGGGAGTTCACACACAGCCACAAACAGCCTACAATCGTTGCTTTATTGGCTACAAAGTCTATACCAGCATGATCCAGCATGGTGGCTACTAGCCACATGTGGCTATTTAAACTCAATTAAAAATATTAAATATTAATCAACAAAATTTGTAATCCAGGTGCTCTTTCACACTAGCCACATTTCAAATGCTCAATAGCCACATGTGGCGAGTGGCAAAAAACACAGATACAGATCATTTTCCTGTTGCAGAAAATTCTATTGGAAGGTGCTGGTGGAGATTTTCACCAGGCCAACATCCTCGCTTGTGGGGATTTTCTTCTCGGGGAGCCCGCTGTCGCCCTGTGCAGCCTAGCTTTCCTGCCTGCCCCCCACGCCATCCATCCTCAGACCAGGACCTCAGGTGTCTGAATTTCAATTGTTTTCAGAGTTGAAGCTCTTCACCAAGGGGACCCTATGCCCCAGACAAGTCAAGGGATGTAAACACCAGTCTGACATCTACGCAAGCTTTCGGTGAAAGACAGGTTTGCGTCTCTCCAGCACAGGACAGGACACATCTTAAGGAGGCATATCCCACTTTTACGTGTCTGCACATCCCAGTTTCAGGTTGATCCAGCAAGATATCCTGGGACAGATTTCAAAGCTAATGTAACCATGAAGAATTTAAAAAGAAAAAAAAAAAAGCAGTCTTACCACACAAATGGAAGATTAGAAGTGAAACTAAATATTCTGTAACTATAAAGGAATTTCAGGTGGTAAAGCGTGAGCCCCAAATTAACATATCCTAATATGCACTTGCAGAATGCTTACATGTCTCTGCTTGTGCAACAGATGTACAATATGTTTTTATGGCAAAAGCAGAACTGAGCATGGAAAATATTGTTTCACACAGTGTTTCCCAAAGCAGAAACATACCAGCTGTTTACATGCACAAATTCTGGACAATGGAATGTATCTTATTAAGACAAAACCTATTCCATTTAGAAAAGATTTGGTACTTTATTGAGTTTCTGCCTAAGACAGAAAAAATGATTTTAAGTCTAAATAATTACAAAGAAACAAGCCTCAAAATGTTTGTCCAAAGTGCTTTCCTGTACACCCAACTCTTTCTCCAAACACCTGAGCATACCAGCCTCTCCTCTAATCACCACTGTTGAATTTCGCAATTACTACTCCTCCTCCAGCCCAAGGTAGTGCTGACAACACTACCCACAGGCCTGGGCCGCTTCCTGTAGCCTCAGGGGGATAAATCAATCGGCCCCTTTGAGGGACACACATTGTGGTATCTATTTTGGCTCTTCATGGGCCTTTTGTTGTTAGTTCCTGTTTCTTAGCTGTGTTCCAAATAGGTGAGCTTGCCAGAAGGCTGAGTCTCACCAAAAGGTGAGATGTCATTCTATTTGTGTGACTTAAGCTGTGTATAATATCACACCTATTAAAGCCTGGGGCCACTCAGAGATGCAGAGACAGCAGTTTTCAAGACAGAACTAATGACAGAACAGTTTTCATTTTTCCACACAAAAAAATCATCATATACAGTAAGGAGATGATTATAAATATCGAAAATGAAGGCTCTTAGTTCTAGCTTCTCATTTGTTTCATGTTTATTATACCATCGCTTCAGGGTAAAAATTGAAATGTTAGTAGAGAGAGATGTGGAGGAAAAAAATCTGAGGCATATAAACCGAGGAGGAGGAGGAGGAGGAGGAAAAGAAGAAGAACAAGAAATACTGAGTTTAGAGAACACATCTAAAAGCAAAGACATAGACCAACCTCTACACCAACCCTCAAGTGACTTCTGACATTGACGTGCAAAGTCCTTAAGATGAGATAAAACTATGATAAGAAACGAAACAAACCACTAAGCCACATTTTCTAAGAATTGTTCTAGCTAGTTAAAGCCAAGCTATGACAGTGGCCCCCAAAGTTCTTTTCAAAAAGGTCCCTTTACCTCACATTTGTGTTTCTTTGTTCTCTCTCCCAGCACATCCCCAATTCTCTCACACAAATGCTCACAAACATCGTGAATTCACACGGACAGAAATTACATGAGCCTTTCCATGCAGGACATCCTAAAGATGCTATTCTTTCTTGTCCAATGCCCACCTAAGCTCCTTTGCCTAAGTCCCAAAACCCAGCCAGTTTCTACTTTCTTTGAATCTCAGTGGCATCTGCAATCCCTGAGCCACAAGAACTCTCTTTGACTATAGAAAACCCGTGTTGAAAAATATCAGCACCAGCATGAGATGCAACTGATCTCACATCTGAACCCTGAATTGCTAACTTTCTGTCTTCTAAATATAAATAAGATGGGTCTTTATTTCCTTTCCCTGAAAGCAGTCTTTGAGGGTCTCAGTGAACACAAGCAATACAACAATCTCCCAAAGAAAGTTTCCTTTGTGTTGGGAAAGGAAAGCTTAATTTACAGTCACTACAGGGTACTAATTAAGGATAGAGAAATGATCAAACTTCTTAACTTCTAACATCACAAAACTCCTAGCTATCTTTCCTCCACACTTTCAGGAGACAAGCGGGCAACAAGGACACTGTTACTTCAAAAAGGCTAGCGAGACAGCTCTTTCAGATAATAGTTTAAAGCTCCTAATACCTTTCACTCTGCTCTGGCTCTTGGTGGAGAGGCAATGATTTTGCCACGGAAGCTGTATGTCAAGTCATCAACTCATTTCAGAGGACTGGAAAAATGGCCCCATACACTTTAAGCTCTATCTTTCTAGTCAATACATTTTTAGTCTTCATTACAGACTGGCTTCTCTTCCTGCTAGTCATTTATCAAAGGAAAATAAATGAAACAGAGCACCCAAGAAATGTTCCAAACAAGCATTTCGACAATAAACCATTCCATTTCAAAACATATTAACATCTAACCTACCACCCATTTACTTCACTACCCACCCCTCCAAATTACCAAAAAGGAGGTCTATGTGGCCCTAATTCATCAAATATGTCCATGCTTTGTTGACCATTATTTTCAAACAAGTGAAAGTTTATTATAGAGTGAAATGTGTCCAACTAACCCTCCTTCTCAGCTTCAGATAAAAGTGAACACGGATATTAGTCTAGAGGTACAATAGCCGGTAGCTGGAATATATGAACTGTGATCCAGGTGGGCACAAGGCACAGGCATCCAAACAGAGACTGGCAGAGCCTTTTTGTGGAAGAGCCAGAAATCTAAAACTCCTAAGGGCAAGACTGGGTCAGGGGCCAAGCGGGAAGTGAAGAGAAAAGGGACGAGGTTCCGATGATGCTTTCTCCAACAGCATTGATTAGACCAATCCAGCAGATGGTGGGCTTCACTTAAGACTTACTACACAAGCCACCCTACCTCCAAACATCTATTTATCCTTGCAGAGAACATCTGCTCTGTTGGCCAGCATGCTTTCATTTTTAGAACTGCTCTCCTCCACTTGGCGTAGTAAATCACAAGGTTTCTTCTTCCCCACTGAGGATAGGGATGATACCTGGGGGTATGAGCCTTAACTCAAGCCAGAACAATCAGAATTTTTCCTAGAACTTTTGCTGGAGATGCCACCCCAAAAAGAGGCTTGCTTTTATCTGGGAATATGAGTTATTTGAACTGTAAAAATCAAAGCTACCATCACAAAGAGGCTGACTAAGAATGATGCCAACGCAGAATAAAGTGTAACAGAGAGATGGCGTGAAAAAGTCATGATGACATCATGTGCACACACGCATGCGGCTGCATCTGAAGCTAATGTTGTCCCCTTACACTTCAGGTTGAGGTAGCGAAAAATTACAGACTTTGCTTAAGCTGGTTTGACTTGAGTTTTCATCACTCACACGCACAGCTCTAAACAGTGTAATGTTCAGATACTTTCTCCTGCTTTGCTCCTGTCTTTGAGAAAGACTTTGTGCAGGCTGTCCTGCATTTGTGGTTTGATCCCATCCCACCCATCTTGCCCCTCTTGTCCCTTCTTGTCTTTCTCCATCCATTGTCTCTTCACTCTTGTAACTGTCCTCTCCCCCCACTGGTCCCATACCCTCTACTTTCACACTCTCCCTCTTCTGTTGAAAGAAAAATGGAGTTTTTCCCTCTTATCAGATTCCAATCCCAGCAAGGCGCATTTCTAAAAATAGTTTTAGTCACAGGATTCACATTGAGAAGTCTGCCTTTCGCTTACCATTACCTCATAGTAAGTCTACATGGCCAGATGCTTTTCAAATCTATTATTTTAATGGCTCCATAACATCACATGTCAAGCTAATCTGTGATGATTTAATTAATCACTCCTCTAATATAGACATTTAGATAACTTATTTCATAATATAAATAATATCAGAAAGAAACTTCTTTATATATAACTTTTCTTTCTTTTAAATTCCTTAAGGCAAATTCCCAGAAGTCTCATCAAAACTGGGCTCAATAATTTAATTTTTTTCAAATAGTTATAAGATGATATCCCATTATCAGTTTAGTTTTTACTTGTTTATTAACGATTCTTCTTAATATATGTGTCTTCTGCTTGTATTTTCTCTTACATGAACTTTCTATTCTTCCTCTTAGCCAGTTTAATTCCTAAAGTTTGGTGGTATTCTTAAATAGTTGCATGAATTCTTTATAAGTTTTACTAAGTAATTCTTCATAACACTAAATATTTGAAAACCTGTATTCTACTGAATTTTTTGCCTTAGTTTTACACTGTTAGAGATGTTTAAAATTTTATCAAATTTGTCAACACCATTTTATATATCATCGATTTTTAAATATGAATCATTCTAAAAAATAAATAGTAAATATTCAAAAAAATTCAATCATTCTAAAATTGAGTGTTGGTTTTATCCTTATATCTGATGTAAGAATAAACCAATGGCAATGCAAATTGGTATGACTTCCCCTAAAGGAAAACGGGTAATACATATTAAATGTGTACACAAATCTTTTAAAAAATGTACCATTTGTACTTTTTTTTTTTATTTCAGCATATTATGGGGGTACAGATGTTTAGGTTACATATGTTTCCCTTGCCCCCGCCTCTCCCCCAAGTGCGAGTTTCAAGCATGTCCATCCCTCGGATGGTGTGCATTGCACTCTTTGTGTATGCATATACCCGTCTACCACAGTACTTTTGAGTCATACCATATGACTCAAAAGTTGTATTTCTAAGGAATGCATCTGATATGGGTTGGATGTTCAGTCCCTCGAAATCTAATGTTGACATTTGATCCCCAGTGTTGGAGGTGGGGCCCAGTGGGAGGCGTTTGGGTCATGGGGGCAGATCCCTCATGAATGGCTTCGTGCCCTCCCCACCCCCACAAAAATGAATGAGTTCTCACTTTCTTAGTTCACATGAGAGTTGGTTGTTTCAAAAAGCCTGGCAGTACCTCTTCCCTCTCTTTTCTCCCTCTCTCACCATGTGACACGCCTGCTCTCCCTTCGCCTTCCGCCTTGACTGGAAGTTTCCTGAAGCCCTCACCAGAAGCAGATGTCGGCACCATGCTTCCTGCACAACCTGCCGAACTGTGAGCCAAATAAACCTCCTTTCTTTGTAAATTACCCAGTCTCAGGTATTCCTTTATGGCAACGTAAAATGGACAAACACAGTACCTAAAGAATTAAAAAGTGTACAAGAACATCATCAAAGTGTTGTTTACAAAATCAAAATATTGGATTAATATGAATACCAATTACCAGGGATGGATAAAATAACTTACAGTCTATCCATGATGAATAATGGTGTCGATCTGTGTGTACTGACATAGAAAGATATTATACAGTATTCAGCTTAAAAAACAGGTGGCCTAACAGTACACATTTTTTAATGCCTGGTTTATGTTAAATACACACATACATTAATAGAAAAGGTTCTGCAATAAATTCAGCTAATATTTAGTGTTAATTATTTTTGTTTGTGGAATTACGGGGATTAATGGAGCTTTTCCCCCTTTTTATATTTTATATTTGTCTGATTTCTTTTCTTTTAGAGCAGTTTGTATTACTTTTAATATAATAAAATAATATGGCCATTTTCACTGAGAAAAACAAGAAACAAAGCTCTCATTCCTCAAAAGTTGGAATGATATTTCACATTTTATGATTTGGCTTTTAAAAAACACTACTGTTTATCTTTTTTAATTGCTTTAAGTTAATAATTTATAATACCAAAAAAATGGAATTCATAGTTCTAAAGATACAATCTCCCTTACTTAGTAAGTATCCCTCATAAGTTGTATAAAAACACCTCACAGGAATACACATGCCTTATGTTCACAGTATTTCTTTTATTATAATTTATATTTATCTCCTGACTGGTATTATTGAGAATTTTTCCTCCTAATCATAAGTGAACAGAGCAAGAAATATAAAAAGATACTGATTTATCTTCAACAGCTTAACTGATTCCTCTAAAGAGGCAACAAAAACAGCCACTTAACATGAATTTCTCTCCTTTTCATATGCACTTGAGTCATCGTATTCCTATAAAATCTTCTCTTCTCCTCCTAAGATCTCAGGATATTAAGAATCTTTTCTAGCAGTTCATGTTTTTCAAGAGGTCCTATTACTCCTTAAAGTATCTGACCACACTTAATCTTTCTTTGAAAAAATACATTTTAGGTGTAGGAATTGGTATATCTGATAAAATTCTGGAAGCAAATAATAACATAGTTCTGTTGTTCAGCATTAGAGAAAAACTATACTCTTCAACATCTGGAGTAGTATATATAAAATAATCAGGCTTCCATTTTAAAAAGAAATTTGAATACAACAAAACGTGTTTTTTTAATCCTAATATTATCCGGAACATAATTTAATCTTTGCAAATTGTAAAGGAGAAATGAGAAATACCAATTAGATTAAAGAGGAAGGAAAAAGATGATATCACCACCTTGAGGACAGGGGAGAACATCCCTATGGATATCAATATTAAGTGAGGGGATTAATGCCTATTAATAGGGAGTTCCTCTTGATACAATGTCAGAAGAACCCATTTTTGCTGAACTAATAATTAACTTACCAGTTCTGACTCACTGTTGGAATATGTCTATAAACTCACCTTTTTCAACATGATGATCAGTTACATGGAGCCACCCACACCCTCTCCAAAGCGCTACAGAGCAACTACGTCTGGACGCTGGTGAAAACGAGAAGAGGAAGAACACAGCAGAGGACAGTGCTATGGTGCTCATCTCCAACAATACACTAATCAATTTGTACGGACAGAGTCTGAATTCAAGAGTAAATGATTTCCACTTCAAAGGGTCCACACTGCCTACAGAATGTAATCCAAATGTCTTGTTCCAGGCCCTATGTGATCTGGAGCTTAAAAATCTCCTCTCAGTGTTTCATTCCATCACTTGTCTTGCTTCAATCAAACTGGACTCCTTCTGCCACTGAGGCTTTACTCATACTGATCCTCTATCTTAAGAGCCTTTCTCTCATTTGTGTCAATTCTCAACTGATCCATATTTCAAGGCCAAGATCAAAAGTGATTTTCTCCTGAATAACAGTATCCTCAATAACTAACATGTATTTACTGTATCTCAAGTACTTTCATGCATCATCTCATTTATCTTTGTAACACCTCTGTAATACAGAAATAACTATCATCTCCACTTCGGAGATGGGGTAAATAACTTGCCCAGGGTCAAACAGTAGTGAAGAGCTCAGACTTAAACCCAAGAATCAGAACTCACAGCCCCAACCGTGCTCCTACTGACACTTATCCCAAAGTGTTGTGGACTAATTATCTGATTATAGGATATTAGTTCAAATGCTTTGGCTGCAGTAACATCAAATCCAATTTACATTGGCTTAAACAATAAGGGAATTTCTTAGCTCATACAATAATTCCCCAGGAAGGCCAGTATCTCGGCTGGTTAAGTCAGCAGATCAATGACCCAACTCCTCAAGGCATGAAACGCTTCCCTCTTTCTCCTCCATCAACCTCCGTGTGTTGGCTAGGTATTCTAATGGTTGCAGAATCACTGCCCCAGATAGCTTCTTCTTGTGCCAGTGCTCAGAGACTCAACTTCAAAGTCTCCCATTAATGGAGAATTCTTCCTTCCCACTTCTGAGGTTTCCTTTTTGTAAAAGGATATCAACATGTAACTTCAGGCCTTTCTTATTCCTGGGAAGGTGGCATGAGTTATCTAACTGGTAAACTTAAAAGAGCAACTAAGCATGCTTAACTCAGTTCTGTCTTCCTTCCTCTTCTAGGGAGCAAACCTGTCAACCAAGAGCATAAGTTTTTGTCTGTTTCACCAAGCAGTAATTCTCACCTGGGCAGCCCTTCTACCTGGGAAAGCTGCCTCGCAAGACTGTCTGTGGTGCCTACATCTACCCAACTCTGACGGTTCAGGATCAGCAACCCAATTAGCTAAGAGAACTAAAGCTATACCTTCCAACTTAGCTTCACTTGTTAAAAGATAAAAGGTGATATTTTGACTTCTATATTTTACTTGTTTTAGTTTTCAACTTGTTCAGAACTGGGAGAAGGAGGTACTATTATAGGGTCCTTTCAAACACCCAACAGTCTTAGCAGACTTCCATGCATACCTCATTGGTCACAACTAGGTCACATACTCACTCCTAAACCAATCCCTTGCAAGGGAATATAAATTTCCTGATTAGCTCACAGCTAGGATTTACAACAAGTCATATGAGGAAGGGGTAGAAGACTGGAAGAAAATCAGGACTCTACCAACAAAGAAAAGGAGAAAAGGGGCTGTTGCCTAAGCAACATATTCCAGGGATACAACTCATGTCTTATTAATCTTGGCATTCCCCATACATCCCATCACAGGGTCTAGCACATGGTAGTAGATTGAATCAAGTTGGATCATTACGTCTACGCACACCTATGGCAAATGAGAGGGAGAGGTTTCTTCTTAGTCTCTAATTTCAGGTTCCTTTTGTCCCTGATGCCTCATTCCTTAGACCAGGTTCATTCTAGATTATAGGGTAACTCAATACAGTAAGAGCACCAAAGAATGTCTATTTCTGTTAATAATTCTCTCCTGCTTACTATTACAAAACCATTTCAAGAATGTAAGGTACAAGGAACGATGAAATCTGCTCTCCAATACAGACACTCTCCCCTGGCTGGTGCCTCCCCTGTCCATTCAGTTTCCCTTTAGAGGAAAAGAATGACATAAATTTAATAAATAACCAATCTTGGGAGCTGTCAGGAAAGAACCCACAGGTCACGGCCCAAACACAAGAGCCTCCTGGGTACTAACAATAAACTGTTTCTTACTATGAAAGCTTTTCCCTTTCCTTCTTCCTTTCACTTAGCTTATAAATTCTGGGAGCCTAAGAAATCTTTGCTAAAAGAACTCGGATGGGACACCAGAAGTGCTATGTTTATTACACATAAAACTGATCAGTGATCTTTTTAATTATTTTGTGCCAATTTTATATTTAAGTGTCCCTTCTTGTCGCAGAAGCAAAATGCCATCCATACAAAATTTTCAAAGGCAACTTTTCTTTAGACATTTGTAATTCAAATTCCAAGAAAACATAAACTGGTGTAACTCAATTGTCATTTGTTATTTATATTTTATCTTTCCCTGAGTAAGCAAAGGACTTTAAAAAGTAAGCTAGCTATAACATGATAATACCATAAGGCATCATAAATGAGTGATGGGTCTATTCTAGACAATATATACATATATACACATGCATATATTTAATATAAATGCACCGTGTATAAAATAGACACGTGCACATGTATTTTGTAGTTATAAACAGAGAAATGGGGAGAAACATAAAATGAGGTACCATGTCGTTAGGCAATTTGGAGCAAATACGACACAAACTTTAAAAAAAAAAGTTGGGAGGAACGTATGGTCTGACCAGAAAATTGAGATGTATGATCACGCATAGCACAGTTTGGGCAGATTAATATGGCTGCCAAGCTCAGCTGTATCTTCTAAATTCAAAACAAAGCATAAGAAATGTGTTTGTTAACTTAAAACATCTGTTCCTACTACAAGACTATGAATAAGAATAAAAACGCATATGGATTATTCATCAATAAAAATACAAAATCTCTTGTATTATTCCTTTCACACAATTATTCTGAGAAGATATAAATTCCCAAATAGGAAACCAGCACATCTAATTATGTTGAGCAATTTGTAAAAACCCAGCAAGGAAAAAATAATTCTCTGAGGCACCCAGAGCCCAATTCTCACTACCTGGCACCCAAGGGGACAAAGTCGCTTCCTGTGAAAAAATGCATGGGGAGAAACCCTTCCTTGTACGCTCTGGAGTCAGGAGCTTTTCCTCACCCTCTCCAAAGGCTTCCTTTCTTAGGCAGAAACACACAGCTCTAACCTTCCATCCACACGTGAGAACCCAAATTCGAAGAGCTTTTGGAAGCCATCCAGACCAAGCCACCACTATCTCATTCCTGATTCTGTTTGTCTAGTCTCAACTTGAATACCTCTACTTAAAGGAAGCTCACACCTCTTTAAATTTATGCCAGCACCTAGCACAGTAATGATGTGTTGCAAAAAAAATAAAGTTTTCCCCACAAAATAAGTACATTTTAATATAGAGTGACATTCCCACTTAAAAGCATGTTCCTGTATTTTAAAATAAATGAAGGACTAGAGACATAAAAAATGATGAATTCTTGTTAGGCTATAACTACAAACAGAGACATCCTACAACACCCAGCACCCTTAAGGGGAAATAAGGAATGGCTGATTACAGCGCTTCTTCCCCTCTGGGGAAGCCTCATAGAGGAGGTCAAGTATTCTCCCCACTGCTGAGAAGTTCAGAATGTTTCCATAGCAGCCACTGTCCAAGATTCACTAAGTGATTGTGGCAACTTTGAACAGCTACGGGGAAAACTTTCAATTTTTTTCGTTTCTCTTCTCTCTAAAATCTCTTGAGCATGTTGATGAATACCAGCACAAATACAATTTGGAGACAGTTTCCTATCTATGGAACTATCTCTTTTGTGTTACAGTTTTAAATAAAAGAAAGTAACACTGTAGCACACCAATTTTTAAAGACTGGCACTGAAGAGCTCTGTCTCCCTGGATCTTCCTTAACCCTAATAAACAATGCATACAGATTAGACCAGAAGTTCTCAATTTTTTTCCTGCAATATAAACGGTGGATGGCACTCCCAGGAGTACACTAGATTTTGACAAAACAACAAAAAAAATTCATGAAAATGTTAAGGGGTATGTAAAATTGACTGCAGGTGATGGGTCAGCTCTAACTCTACCCCTTTTCTTTTATTCAAGAAACATATCAAGCAATAGGGGGAGAGTAGTGTTGTAATGGAGTTGACCTTAAAACTGTTCAAATTATATAAATGAACAAATAGCACTCTCAGGTACAACAACAAATTTCTTGTTACCTTTCTCACAACTGCTGAAAACGCTACGGTAAGTTTTCACCCAGAGTGAGAAGCGTTCATGAAGCCATATTTCAAGCTTCAATACTAGAGTATGTTAAAAGAACTTTAAAGCTCTAAAGCTGCACTGTCCAATTCAGTAGCTGTTAGCCATGTGTGGCTATTCAAATTTAAACTTTAATCAAAATTAAACACAATTTAAAATTCAGTTTTTCAGCATCACTAGTCACATTTCATGTACTCAGTAACCACGCGTGGCTCATGGCTGCCACATCTGGACAGCACAGCTGTGGAACATTCCCATCACTGCAGAAGCTCTACGGAACAATGCGTTAAGGAATCCTGAAGAGAATCTAATATAGCAATTATTTTACAAATTTAGAAACTGAGACCTCATTTCATTCAAGCGACTTACTCCATGCTACACAGCTAGTAATTACAAAGCCAGGACCTGAACAAGATACTCTGGCATGTATTACTCACTCATTTCCATTCCAACATCTTGTTGTCACCTAGGTGATGTGAGCACCTGTTCCCTCCGTGCAGGCACAGTTCTTTCACACCCATGGTCTCCATAAAACATCACATTAACCCGATGAGGAATATAATCCCCATTATACAGAAGACAAAATTAGGACCCAACTATATAAAGTATCATATCTGAGACCACACAGCAGGTATATATAGTGGTGCCAAAATTCAAACTCCAAAGCCTGGATCTTTCTGCTGTTACATTTCATATATACTCAGCACTCTACATTTCTTATTATCCTTGAAACACATTCTTCCAAATTTGCTTAAAGTTAATGCCTTTATGGGACACTTTGTCAGCAGAAGTATCCCGAGTAGGAAAATCCCAACATTTAACATGTTTGATCGAGGAAAGAAGAGTAGTTCTGTCCAGCCTTGCTAACTGTAACTGCTTTGCAGCAGCAATAGTAGCAGCCAACCTTTATTGAGGACTGCAGGTCACAAGCACTGGGCTAAGTGCCTCACGCTGATCTCCTTTAATCTTGGCTAGTGATGCTGAAAAAGTGAATTTTAAATTCTGTTTAATTTCAATTAATTAAAGTTTAAATTTGAATAGTCATACAACAATCCAGTGAAGTAACTACTTCATCTCCATTTCACAGACAGAAAAATTGAAGAGTCAATCCAACCATCCCGGGAAAAAGGAGAAGTGCCTGCTTGAACTGATGCAAAAAGAAACTTTTTTTTTTACTTCATATAGTTAGAAAAGAACTGAAGATATGTGAAAACTTTGAAATAAAAATTTTATTTTCCTCCTCACATTGGATGCCCCTGTCACAGTTAAACATATCACCTAGGTAGTTTCCCTCAGATGAATCCCTGATTTAACACAGTCACACTCTTCCACGAGGGCTGAACTGAGAGCCCAGGGGTGCGTGGGTATTGCAGGGTAAGAAACACATCCGAAAATAGATTATTCAGTGCTTCTCAAGGTATCTTTAGTCCCTTCTGGCAATTTCTGACCTGAAGAATGGAAAGAAGAGAAAGATAGGGAAGACTGTCAAAGAAAAAAGAAGGAAGAGAGCTGAACTCAGCACACAACTGAGAGAGGGCTGCGTGTGGCTTAGGACCAGGTCATCCCAGGACCTCAGTGCAAGTCCAGAGAGCTGTCAAAAGTTGGGAGACGCAACATGACACAAGTTGGGGGTATATATTAATATATATACACATACTTATATAAATACATGTATATACACATATAATATACTGTATATTACATATATTTTTAAGATGAAGGGACCCTCTAAACATGTCTTGCTTCATGTGGTGAATTTAGTGCACTCTGGTGCAGAAGCACTTCAGTTCAATGGGAAGGGGTTAGCCAGGGACAGCTGGCTTTTGCAGGAGGTCAGCGACACAGACTGGCAGAGACAACTGTGTGGCAGGTGTGGCAGGGAGGGGGTGGCATGTAGGACTGAAGGTGGTGACATAAGCCAGTTGTTTTCAGACACAGCAAGTGGACTGGCTTGGCTGTGAGAAACAGAATGCTCAATGCAATGACTTAAGACTCAGAACCAGGTTTGAACCCCCTCTTCCTCCAGCACTTACTGTGAAACTTTGGACAAATGACTTAAACTTTCTGAGCCTCAGCTTCTTCATCAGTAAAGACAACACCCTTGAAATCATTGAGAGTATTAAATATTAACACATAGTAGGTGTTTAATAACTGTTCCTTCTTGTTCTTCTTGGTTGTCAAAGAGGAATTTTGTCATGGCAGAAAAGCACATGCCAGGGAGTGCATCTGGGTGTGGGAGAGGCTCTCCTCACCCCCATTTCACACAGGGGGTGACAGAGGTTCCAGAAGTTATGTAACTTGCCCTAGGTCACAGAGCTGGCTTGTAGCAGAGGAGAAAGAATCAAAACCAGATCTGTCAGACCACCAGGGCTGCCAATGTTGCATCTGGCCGCTGCATAAGCAACAAGTGAAAGACTGAAAAGCTAACAGTGAGAAGAATCCTGGCAAGACTGGTGACAGCATGAGAGTGGCAGCAAGCACCGAAATCCACGTTTTCACCTGCTTGATACATTTTACAAATTCGTGTGGGTAAAGCTGATGCTTTGTCATCTTCAACCAGACCAACCTTCTCCTTCTGGTTACTCACCTGAGAAATGAATGAACCTCGAGAACTTCATAGCCCTGCCCGTTTCCTCATTGATAAAATGGAGAGTTTGGGCTACAAGATTTCTGAAGTCACTTCTACCTTCAAAGTGGCGAACACGTGGGTACAATTACCCACAGGGATGCCAAATCACCATTCTCAGAGCCAGCTCTTACGTGAGGCCTCTCACGATACAAGCCCTCTCACCCAAACAGTTGTTTAACCAGGGAATCCTAGAATAGCATATAAATGTTCTTAAACTCTTCAGTTTGATTCCAAATACATAAACATACATCCACTCCCCAATTTCACTGATGCAGATGCGATGTCTTTCTTTAACACTGGTTGTGTGGAGAGAGAGCAGTGATGAATTACGCATACAACTAAATGTCCACAATGTATCATCTGTTATTTCCAGTTTTGATGTCCTTAAAATGATAAAAGAACTTTAAAGTGGTTACAAATAAATGCGAATGCAGAATCTCTCTAGATTTTCAAGTTTTTCCCCAAATCTTTTATAGCTGTTTCTCCCACACTTAATTTGACAGCAATTTTTTTTTAGTGACTCATCTCTGTGGAGTCTTTTTAAAGTATTCCACAGTTTCCCTAGAAACAAGAACACTTACTTCTTTTCACATTCTCATTTCAGCAGTTTAATTAAATAAGTCAGATTTTGTCGTTTCTCTTCTCTAGCACCTCCAACAGCTCACCCATCTTCCCAAAAGGACAAGCTGAAGTCTGCACGAGGCTCAATGTGCTGTGGCCCCCATCTACCTCTCTGACCTGCTCTCCTGCCATCCTCCCCCTTGGTCATGTGCTCCAGCTACTCTGACCTCCACGCACTTCCTTGAACAGCTAAGCAAGCTCTGCTTCAGACTTTACACTTGCTGTTTTTCCCCCTCTGGAATTCTCTTCTTCTGAATATCCAGGGGGTAGCTCTTATAATTACCTCTTCAGTCTGTCTTTGTGCAAACGTCACCTTCTCAGTGAAGCCTTCCTCATCACCCTATTTAAAGTAGCCACCCTGGTCCCCTATCCAGGATTTTCTATCCCCCCAAGCCCCACAGCTTTCACCCATAGCCCACCTGTCTGACATTCTATATATATTTTACTCATTAGAATTCGAGCTCCGCAAGAGCAGAGATTTTTATCTGTTTGTTCCCTGATGCATTCCAGTGCCTAGAATAGCATGTCTGTAGTTGTCAC
Organism: Avahi laniger; assembly: GCA_963575035.1. Lineage (NCBI taxonomy): Eukaryota > Metazoa > Chordata > Mammalia > Primates > Indriidae > Avahi > Avahi laniger. Next base: position 8,469 of record CAUYSK010064711.1, on the reverse strand, counting down.
TCAATAAATATTTGTTTAATAATAGCCTTTATTATGATGATAAATGCATTGTCTCTCAGACCGAATTGCATAACTACCATAATAAGTACCTCAGGCTTGTGAAGAGGTTTTGAAACAAATGCAGCCAGAGCCTTGGTAAGCAAAGAAGTCACCGGGAGGGTTAGCAGTGTGCTGGTGTAAGAGCCCAGCCCACCTGCCTTGAGCAGCCGCAAGCCCTGGACGCACCCAGGGCATGGCACGGAGGGAACGAGGCCATCCGTTAAATACAAGTTGGCTACACGGTCTCTCCTTCTAACTTGATCAAAATAACCTCTCCAATTATTTCATGCTTTCAGATTGAAATGTACCACAACACACAGCACAGTCAATTATAGAAGATGATCTAGCCACTTTTTTCAGATGCAGGCAGAACAAAAAAAGACAGGTTGTCTTGTTCCTGTCGACCATTTAATGGTCAATTACCTTTAGCAAATGTCTTCATCTCTCTCTCATCCTTGGTTCTCCACTAAAAAGGAGGAAGGTATAGAATAATACGTGGCCTGCCTATTTTATTGGTCTACGGTATCAAACAGATCAACAGCCATGAAAATCTATTGAAAAATTATGTAGCATTCTATACAATAAACAATTTTCTTTGTACTAACATGGATAACCAATTGTCTGTGACATCTACTATAGCTCCCCCAAACTGATGATGTATTTTAGAGCACTTTGATTTTAAAATGATTCCTGAAATATATTAAAAAATAAACAGAAAGAAAAGTCTGCTTTTAAGGGCATGGAATGAAAAAGAGAAGGAAAATGGCTTTTTCCTGATTCTTTAATGAAAAAACACAAAGAAAAAAAAACATAAATCTCCACAGCAGTAACTGTAGCATGTAAAGTTCAGATTCAAGAATATTACTGGGAATATTTACAATTATCTAGACCTCATGCACACTTAAGATATTCCTCATCTATTTCAACACCACTGGGATAATCCAAGATGACTTATTAATATCACACATGTCAACAGCAGTCTGTGACGTAAATGAGCAGACCCTTTCCAACCATTTTAGTTTTTATTATAGCATCTATTAAACCAAAATAAAAAATTGGTGAAGTATGACTTGTCACACCATTTATTAGAGTTGATGGAGTGTAGACAGTCTTTTCAATAAGGTTTTAACACACTGCTATGCACCACAGTGCATTATTCATGAAAAGAAATGCATGAGACTTACATCAGCTTTTCCCCCTAGTCATTCTGACATTAAATTTAAAATCAAGTCTACCCTGTACGGCAAAGGTTCAGAGATGAAATGTTAATTTGTTTGTTATTCTCCAAAACTTAAGTTTATAATTCAAAGTAACAATCAGGAATCTTTCCTATTCTACTGAATTTAATAATTATACTTTTTTTGGAGAAGGGTTCAAGGGTGGAAGCAAATGCAACAGAAAGATAAACAATTTGTGCCCTAGTTTGTATCTGACAAGAGGATGGGATCTAATTTTCTCTCTGATTGAAAAAACACAAAAGACAGTCACAGAATGCAAATTGCGTGTTGGGTGTTTGAACTTCTCTTCCAATACCTGAGTATCCAAACGGAACTAATTCACTCTGGAAAAGGTATTCAATAATTGAGCATGAGTGTGCCAAGATGAGGGCTAATTCTCAAACTGTGAAGGAAAATAAACATATTTTGCAATGATAAGGTCACCTCATTCACTTAGTAACCTCAATCAACCATTTTACATTCCAAAGAAATAAACCAAATATATTAAGAATGACCTACCGCCAACAAGGAACCCTGATAGACACAAGCACCTGTGGGGGAAAACAAAACAACAATTAAAAGGGATGCATAATAAACCAACAGCGCTGCCCCAGCGGGCTCACTGCTAAAACTGCATCTGCACGCGTCATGATCAGCAAACTGTGCTTTTCCCAAAATCTTAAAAGCTTGAGCATTTCTTCCTGTGGGGAAATAACCCCATACATCAAAACAACATTTCTTGGACACACATGAGGGAAAGCATCATTAAAACTTACTATTTGAATTTAAAAATAATGTATTTATAATGATGTGCTATAAATACGGCATATATTTTCCTTTGTGATAAGTCAGCAAAGCCTCCATAATCCAGTCCCAATTTACTAATACAGGCTTCTCTGCCACTTTTCGCTTACAATTCTCCAGTCCAACCCAAGAGGCCAACTTAGGATCTTGTGAGATACTTTCATGTCTGAACGCCTTCACTCATTTCATTTCCTACATGAGATGCAGTGGGTCTATTCAAGTCCCTTGAACTTGATCCCATCTCCTTCATGAAACTCTTTCAGCCCACAGGATTATGTTCTTTTGAGCTCATAATATTCTGTGCCTGTATTATCCATTTGTAAATTCATTCTTGCATATGTCCCTGTGATATCCTTCTGAAGGATGTGGAAATGTTGCATATACCCCACTACACTATATATATATATATATATATATATATATATATATATATATAAAAATACACACACACACACACACACACACACACACTGTCTCAGGAAAGGGGCTGCTTCTATTTCTTTGAGTCCTCACCCCTTCACATAGCAGGTATTCACCGGGGTATCTGGTTGATTAATACGAAATACCCATTTCATGCCTTTAATCTCTCTTTAGGGAGATTAAACCATTTTATAGGATAGTAGTTAGTATAAGTGGCAGTTTACTGAAAAGAACTCTTCTATTCAGCTCCTGACCTCCACTACTCTTTTAACCTGCTTTTCACTCAATTTTTTTTCTGATGGGCTGCTTATGAACTGATACATCTTTATGTTTTCTAGTCATTAAGCACCAAATGAAAAACAATAGATGATGTGTTTCTAAATGGAAAAGAAGGCTGAATTTGAATGGGACTGCCTACATATTCTGAATAACTAACACATCATAAAATACATTTCTAAGTTTTACACTGGAAAACAACTTAAAATTATAATCTAAATTTTTTTTAAAAAACGTACCCACATTCTCAACCAATTTTTGACCTGCACAACAAGTGTAGATTTAACCTAGATACAGGTAGGCAGTGTGCCATCAGCGACTGTCTCAGAAACTGAGGTTGCAAAACGGTTTAGAACAGCACACACACACCAGGGCAGAAGCACATCTTGACAGTGTGCCACAGTCAGTTTCCAAAGGGAGAAGGACATGTTTTACCACATGCTGGCCTCGAACAGACCATTCATGACATCTCTAAAATATTAACTTCTCAGAAAAGCACCAGTCTACCTTCTTCACCAATAAAAGAATTAAAAAGAAACGTTAAAGGAAACGAGATGACTATTTACACTTGGGTTTGAATCAAAGATCTCCTTGGGCGAATTTATTGAACTGATTTTTATGCCCTTGATATTCAAATAAGAATAATTTGAGATAAAACCTTGGGGGAAAATTGTTCTTAATTGACTTATTTTTCCTTAAGAAATCTCATTTCAAAGACCTAGTATTTCAGTCTATGGTTTGTCATAAGAAAGGATATACGTGTGTGTATATAAAATAATCATATCTCAAGCTCTATCAACAAAATTTACTTTCTAAATTACTTACGTAGACATTTAATTATTTCTGATGTTTAAAAAATTATAGTAACAATCATCACTTAGGTACAATTTCACAAAATTTAACCTTTTATAATACACAGACAAAATTTAACTTTTAGAAAAAACACACAAAAAATTTAAGCTTTAGAATAATTTCATGGCTCCACTCCACAGCAAGACCATTTCTTTTCAAAGTGTCAAAAGAAATCAAGTTTCTCAAGAAGTATCCGAGTACTCATATCAAAACCCATTTTTGGATGGTTAGAAAAACGTTGTAAACTCACTGCAATATGAAAACAAAGCAGCATTGAGTGTGGCACCATATCCACTTGCGTAAGCCAAACATCTGCTGGAGACTCAAGTCAAAACAGTATACACTGCTGATAAATTCTATCACTAGGAAAAGGAAATAACTCAATTTGGGTCGCCGTATGACGTACAATTCCAAAAGAAATAAGTTTTGCCCTCTGAGGGCTTTCCTAAAACAGAACAGTTCTACCCGGAAGGCAGCGGCACAAATCAGTCTCCATTAACGCAGCTTCCAAAACCTCATTTCTACTCTCTTGAGAAAACAAAGCATTCCAGTATGATGCCCAGTCCTATCAAACTTTTATCACCAACCAATGCCAGACACAGTCATCCAAAGCAAGCATATATCTCCTACATTAGCACACCCACCAGGGGATGAAATTGGGAGGTTTGTCTGCACTAGGTGCCGGGTGGGGCTTCTGTTGGGAACTAGAGCAGGAGCCCTTTCACTAAATTGATCAGTTCACATGATATAGAACACAAAGTTGCTCCCTCCACTCATCATTTTTTTTCTTAAGCAATACCAAAATGACTGTTGGTCTATCTGAGGTTTATATTTATGGCTTTGGTTGAACCATAAAGAAAACTCCAGTTCAAGGTAAATTCTGAGAGATGGTGCAGATCTAGAAGGAGAAATGGGCTATCCTCAAAGGAAAACAGAGAGGGGGAGAGGAAAGACAACAGGAGCTAAAGTTCTCTAACCATGAACGTTGGGTCACAGAGTATAGCTGAGATGCTGGGTAACTTAAGTTCTAACATCAAACAGCCTGTGAGAAAATGCATCAGGAAGGAATCCCAGATCCCAAGACCTGGTCTGTTCTTCTTCCCATTTGGTTGGCTCATTTCTTGCAGGTCACATAGACAAAATGTTACTGCGTAAAATATAAACAAGTAAATGTCTGTTTTGCACATCATAATATACTCTTTCATGAGATGCCTCTATAAAATCTAGTACTTTTCAGAGAAAATTTGAGATATAATTTGTACCAGTACTTACATCCTGAAACTACTCACTCTAGAAACTATAACTGGTAGCCTGAGTAACTCAGAGAAGTTAAATCCCAGAGCCACAAAATGTCAGGCCCATCAGTTCAAAGAAATAGTGGTAGATATAACCCACGAGATACGAAAAGATTTGGAAAGCCTGGCATTGCAAAAACATGACTCAATAGGAACAAGCAGCCACAAGTTGGCATTTAAATGTTCAGGCTTTATGTTGTGTTATAATTCAGCATATGGCTGTATACACTATGGAATAAACTACAGTCATTTTCTGAACTGACAGGACAGCTCATGTCCTGATTACTGTCAACTAGGATTCAGATCAATTAATAAAGTAGTTAAAATGAAAATGGGCCAACTGTTTTGGAACTATTGTGAGATTTTGCATGAGGATCCAACTCTGCCATGTGGCAGTCCCCTCCCCTCTTCTGAGCCATGTGGTGGAGAGCATTTTATGACTACTTGTGTCTAAGTACAGTCGAGTGATATTGCCACCCAAGTCCATGACAGTGAAAGTGCATGGCTGTGTCCTCCCTAAACAATGTACATTATATGGAAAGAGTAAACCCAGAACCCAATCCTCAGAGGGGAATGGCGATATGATAGAAATAAGAGTCTAGGACTGTATATCACCTCTTTATTTCCACTAGCAGGAGCTGCCAAAGCTAAAAGATGCAAAGCTACAATCAGTACCCAACATTTCAATATTGGGAAACCCAGCAAAGACCAGATGCCCTAATGCTACTCCACCCATACTAAAGATTTCTGGGTACGCAAACTCCTTGAGGGCAAGGAATACAGGGGTTTGGTTTTGTTTCTGTTTTTGATGTCTGTACACCCCTAACCAAACAAAACCTGATACATAAGCTCTCAATAAACGTTTATAGAATGAATGGAAAGATACGCTATTCTCCTAGCCAATGTCTTGTCTTCCTGAACATTGAGTGTTAAGCATTGAGTTCCTCACCAAAGGGACTTTCCAGGCAAGAGTAGAACCAAATATGCAAACCCATATAAATAAAACACACTGTCTATCAAGTGATCCTTTCAATGTAATCCGTCAATGGCATTTATAGGAAAAGTCTGGGAGATTGTGGGATTGGCTAAAATCACATGGGCAGTGATGGGACACAGACTAGAGCTCAGTTTTCTCAATCTCCTATTCAACAACCCTTCCCTGTCCCCAAGGCAACTACTCAATCAAGTGTAAGTTCACAGAATTTCCACATGTCAACCCAACTCAAAATACGTTTCTCCAGAAAATGCCATGGCCGAGGTTCTCTGATTCAGAAAGCAGCCATGTAAGAAGTTTTTCTGTGACTTCTCGTTTTTATTAAGTTCTTAAATCATAGTAGTTTACCAGTTTGGCAATATAAGGCAATGAAAAATACCACCACCAATGATTTGCTAGCAAAAATATATTTTTCTTTTGATAATTAAAATTTAGAATCAGAGGCCAGGCGCGGTGGCTCACACCTGTAATCCTAGCTCTCTGGGAGGCCGAGGTGGGCAGATTGTTTGAGCTCAGGAGTTCGAAACCAGCCTGAGCAAGAGCGAGACCCCGTCTCTACTAAAAATAGAAAGAAATTAATTGGACAACTAAAAATATATAGAAAAAATTAGCCAGGCATGGTGGCACATGCCTGTAGTCCCAGCTACTCGGGAGGCTGAGGGAGGAGGATCGCTTGAGCCCAGGAGTTTGAGGTTGCTGTGAGCTAGGATGACGCCACGGCACTCTAGCCCAGGCAACACAGTGAGACTCTGTCTCAAAAAAAAAAAATAGAAAGAAATGATTTGGACAACTAAAAAATATATATATATATAGAAAAAATTAGCCAGGCATGGTGGCACATGCCTGTAGTCCCAGCTACTCAGGAGGCTAAGGCAGAAGGATTGCTTGAGCCCAGGAGTTTGAGGTTGCTGTTAGCTAGGCTGATGCCACGGCACTCTAGCCCGGGCAACAAAGCGAGACTCTGTCTCAAAAAAAAAAAAAGAAAAAGGAATGAAATTCTGATACATGCTACAACATGGATGAACCTTGAGAATATTATACTAAGTGAAATAAGCCAGACACAAAAAAACAAATATTGTATGATTCCACTTATATGAGGTATCTAGAGCAGTCAAATTCATAGAGACAAAAAGTAGAATGGTGGTTGCCAGAGGCTGGGAAAAGGAGGGAATGGGGAATTGTTTAATGTTTACAGAGTTTCAGTTTTGCAGGATGAAAAGACTTCCGGAGATTGGTTGTACAACAATGTGAACATACTTAGCACTACTGAACTATGCACCTAAAAATGGTTAAGATGGTAAATTTTAGGTTATATGCATTTTACAATTTAAAATAAAACTGATTTTAAAAAAGGGAATGCAATTCTGATACACACTACAACAACTGATGAACACTGAAGACATTATCCTATGAGATGTATGTCAGAGATAGAAGGACGAATATCGTATGATTCTATTTATATGAGGTCCCTAGAGCAGTCAAATCCATCCATACAGAAGATGTAATAGTGGTTACCAGGGCTGGGAGAGGGGGAGGAGAAAAGGAGTTATTGTTTATAGGGTACAGAATTTCTATTTGGGGTGATTAAAAAGTTCCCGAGATGGATAAGTAAAAATAACATACAGGTACTTAATGCCACCGAACTGTACACTTAAAAATGGCTAAAATGGTACATTTTATGTGTATTTTACCCCAATAAAAAATATACGTAAAATGAATAGGTACATAAAAATGACCCCTCTATTTGTGTCCTAGATCTCTCTTTTCTGATTCTTGACTGATACTATTCCTGTGTATCTTGACTTCATTATCAGTCTCCTCAGTGGCTATCGCTCTTTCTTCACAAGCTCTTTTTGCTTTAAATTTAGTCATTAGCCTTCATTTTCTCCTCTACGCAGCTGGCCCTGAAATGCACATTTCTAGTCCTGATGCTTTAAAATCCTCATTTAGTATTTCCATTTAAATTTCTTGATCTCTAACTCAAATGTCCAAAAGAGAACATATCTATTCCCTTTGAATCCACTCTTCCTTTCAAATTCATTACGGTGTCACCATTTCTCCAGTTATTCAGGGTAAAACCAAAAGCAGCACTCTCCCAAACTCCTACGTCCTTTTTCACATCACCCTGTCATTCACAGCACTTTTGAAAAAATGTCATTATCTTGTTTATTTACTGGTTGAATTGCTTACTTTGTCTATCTTCTTTTTTTTTTTTTTTTTTGAGACAGAGTCTTGCTCTGTTGCCCAGGCTAGAGTGAGTGCCGTGGCGTCAGCCTAGCTCACAGCAACCTCAAACTCCTGGGCTCAAGCAATCCTTCTGTCTCAGCCTCCCAAGTAGCTGGGACTACAGGCATGCGCCACCATGCCTAGCTAATTTTTTCTATATATTTTTAGTTGTCCGATTAATTTCTTTCTATTTTTAGTAGAGACGGGGTCTCGCTCTTGCTCAGGCTGGTCTCGAACTCCTGAGCTCAAACAATCCACCTGCCTCGGCCTCCCAGAGTGTTAGGATTATAGGCATAAGCCACCACGCCCGGCCTCTCTGTGCAGTTTTAATTGCATCTCACAAGTT
>CAUYSK010064710.1:0-15370 GCA_963575035.1 Avahi laniger | reverse complement strand
ATAAACATTCAAGTGCAGGTGTCTTTTTTGTAGAATGTCTTTTGTTCTTTTGGGTAGATGCCCAGTAACGGGATTGCTGGACCAAATGGTAGATCTACTTGTATCTCTTTAAGATATCTCCATATTGCTTTCCACAGAGGTTGCACTAGTTTGCAGTCCCACCAGCAGTGTATGAGTGTTCCTACCTCTCCGCATCCATGCCAACATTTATTGTTTTGGGACTTTTTGATAAAGGCCATTCTCACAGGAGATAGTGATATCTCATTGTAGTTTTGATTTGCATTTCCCTGATGATTAGAGATGTTGAGCACTTTTTCATATGTTTATTGGCCATTAGTCTATCTTCTTTCGAAACCCCACCCTTCTTTTTTGGTGACTTTCAGAAGCCAAACAGCGACAGGGCAGAGGGGACAGAGGAGCAGCCAGGCTCTGCTGGCAGGGTTTGCCTAACTCTGAAAAGACAGGCTCACCTGCCCTGGTCTTGCTAAGCCCACTGGTTCACCTTTACTGGGAGAAAGGGGAGAAATTCCCCTCCCCCACCCAGGCAGCCCCTCCGCTCCCCAGCTGAGCCCTGGCATGAACCCGGGTTCCCAAGGGGGTACACCTTGGACACTGGGTGCCAGATCATGGTGGCACCTCTCCTCTCGTCCTCTCAGTTGTGGCATCGGGGGCCCTTGCACGCAGGAGACGGGGTGCCTGCAAATTAAGAGGGGTTGGTCATATTGAAGAGGCTCTTTCTCACTTTGGGAGAGGAGACAGCTTTCCTGGCTAGATGTTCCAGAATTTCCTTCCATGAAAGGAGAAGAGAACACAATAAAATATTAGAGCAGAAAGGTGCTCATGGCTATGGCAAGCCTTCTCTTACAAAGATGGGGAAACGAGGCCAGCCAGGGAAAGGTCATGTTCACAGTCACTCAAAGGACTCAGAGGCTGAGCTGGGACCTGAACCCAGTTCCTGGGAGGCCAGTCTGTCTTCTGTCTTCTCTGCTGTCTGGCAGAAGGGGCTGAAATGTGGGGGCCCAACCACAGGGCTATCCTGGAGGGAAGGGTGACCAGCCGGGGCCTTATATTTCCCAGGGAGACCCTCATTCTGGGTGACCACCTTAGAGGAGTGGGCATCACCTCCCAGGAAGCAGACCAACCTTCTGGAAAACCCAGGGACCTAAGAAATGCAGTGACTGTGAGTTTGGGGGTAGCACACTCTCCTTCCTGAGTGGGACCCTGCCTGGGAGCAGGGCCCTGGGTCTGCCCAGCTTTGCTCCTAGTTCTCTGTGTGGCCTTGGGCAGTCATGAACCCCTTTGGCACCAGTCTCTGGCTGCAGAATGGGTGGTTTGGACCAGATCCAAATTTTAAGACTCGTTTAAAGTTGCAAACTTATTTTCTAGATGCCTAACACAGAAAACAGAGCCAAGAGGGCCAGATCCAGGGGGCCTGGGGCTTGGGGGCAGGAGGAATCCAGTCCTGGGGCCTCTGCTGCTCAGATCCCCCCTTACCCCGGTTGGGGGAGCCCCTGCATGGGGCCAGGGCCCGATTGGGGGTTCTATGCCGGGGGCCCGGGCCACACACCAAGGCAGGCGTCTGATACGACTCCCAAAACCTGGGAAAAAGCACAGAGGGAACTTGTTCCCTTCATGACCTCATGTGCACGGGAATAGAGAGAGACAGAGAGACAGAAAGATGGAGAGAGAATGAGAGAGAGGGACAGAGAAAGGGAGGTACGCAAAAGAGAAATAGTCGGGGATGAGCCAGGGAGAGAAAGATGGGTGTCGGGGGAGGGGGAAGAAAGAAACACATGTTTCCACTCAAAGTTCTTTTTTGTTTAAAATAAAACTGACCCAACAATCTCTGTTGCTGATGGTTGGCTGGAGCCCAGGCCTCAGGCAGAGTGACCACGGGCCTCCTGGCCCCCTGCCTGGAACCTAAGTCTTCGCTGCCTGGGCCCTGCTCTCTGACAGGGCACCTTGTCCCCCAAGGCTGGCTCAGGTCTGAGGGTCACAGGAGAGACCCCCGTACTGGCAGGGCACCTGAGGGGGCTGCCCGCATGGGAGCCTTTTGGCCATTCTGGGCCGGGAGCAACCAGCCTCCGTGAGGCCCGGGGCTGAGGGCAGGGTAGGGTCTGCGACAGGAGGAGGGGTGAGAAGGGACAGGCTCCGGCTCTCCTGGGCTTTTGTTTGGGGCCTAATCAGCAGGCAGTGGCACCCCCGGCTGCCAAGCCTTCCATTCCTCCTCCCTAGGGGCCCCCTGGTGAGTCCCCCAGCCCCTGGCACAGGGCACTTGGCTGGGACTGAGATGCCACTGTGCTGCGGGGACCCCGGAGGGTAGGACCGGGAGGGAGTGGGCATGGGGTCTGGGGAGCTTTTCTCCCCATACACCCGGGCAGGCCTGCTGAGAGCCCCCATCTCTCTGTCACACACACGTGCACACACACATGTATTTTGCACTCAGACCTAAGATTAGTTCTGGCCTAAGCCACACGTATCCAGGCCGGAACGAAGCTGGTCTAACAGCAGCTACCACAGGCGGAACACATCCTGGACCCCAGGCCTGGCCAAGCGCTGGATACAGCATCTCATTCAACCCTCCCGCTCCACGAGGCTGGAGCCATTACTATGTCCACTTCACAGATAGTGAAACTGAGGCTCCAAGGGGTTCAAACACTCGTCCAGGTCTCACGATGAGTAAGGTATGGGATCAGAACCCAGGTTTGCTGGCCCATGACAGCTCCACACCCTAGGGTAGTGGGGAGCTTCTTGGTGTGGGGCCATCCCTGTCACCCTAGGCCCATGGAGGGAGAAAACACACCCCTCAGGCCCAGGCTCCAGTCCTGTGCAGTCCCTTCCGGAGCTGAGAGAGGCAGGTCTGAGAACAGCTGATTCCCCAGGTTTTGTTCTTGGCACAAAGGCGCCCAGATCCAGGCTTAGCAGTGAATGGCGAGGGGGCCCACAGCCCCCTCCCTCGGGCAGGCCTGACAGGCTCTGCCCCTCCCCCTGCAGGTCTAGAACTGGGCTCAGCCACCCACAAGGGTCTCAAAGGCAGGCAGATCCTCAGGGATTAAAGGAGGCTGAGAGGAGGTGGGTGGGGCTGGGCACATCCAGGGGACTCCCACTTTCCAAGGACCTACTATATGCTGGGCACATCACAGTCTCGTGTGCAGGGTAGGTGAGAAGGGGAAATGGAAGACCCAGAGAGGGGAAGTGACTTGCCCAAGGTCACACAACAAGTCAGAGACAGAATCAGGATGCAACTCTAGATGGCCCAGCTCCCAGGCGAGGCTCCTTTTCATAAAACAAGTTTCCTCTGTACTTAAGACACCCCTTTCCTGTGGCCTCCTCCTAGGATGAAGAGGCAGAGAGAAAAAGAAAAAATGCAGATGGAGAGGAGGGGAGACCCCAGCTGGCGGGCAGACACAGAAGGAGGGAGAGGGTTTCCTGTGGGAAGCTCCTCCCCTGCCAGCCTGAGGGTGGCGCTGGGGGCTAGGCCTGGGTGATGCCAAGTCTTGAGGAAGGGCAGAGGAAGGAAGCGCAGGGTCCCCACTTGGATCGAGCTCCAGGCAGGGGGACATGGAAGCCCAGAGCTTCCCGATCCAGAATCTCCCGGAGCCAGGTCTGGCCCTGGCCAGTGGGTGGGAAGAGTGGGGCCTGGAGGTCCCCACGGACCTGGGATGCAGACTGGCCAGTGGGGAAGGGAGTGCGGGTCTGGTTAGGGAGGCTCCCGGTGGGCGCAGAGGGTGGGGGAGCAGCTGTGTGGTCTCAGGGAGGTGCAAGTCTCTCTCTGGGCTTCAGTTTTCCTTGAGGGCCCCAGAGCCAAAAGACCCCCTCATGCTGCAGGGGGTGTGGGTCCCCGTTGCTCAGTCCCTACGGCCAGGTGCTTGTGCTGAGCCCTGGGCCTGACCTGCGCTTTCACCCGTCCTCACTGCTACTGTTACTTCCTCCCCGATTTACAGGTGAGGAAACTGAGGCTCAGAGCAGCCTTGTCCAAGGTCACAGAGCTTCACGCCCTCACTCTGGCCTCCTCCCCTCAGGATGCTGGGCCCTAGCTCTGAGCTGGGACCCCGGCAGGCTGGCCCCGGGCCCTGGCGTGAGCCTCCCTTCTACCCCACCCCAGTCACAGGCACAGTGCCAGGCCCCCCCAGGAATGTGGCTGCATTCCTGTGGCAGGGGTGTGGCTGCCCGGGGCCCTGTTTGCCTGAGGCCTACCCCGTTGCTGAGCAAGCCCTGGCTCCCAGCGCTGAGTCAGCAGGCTGGGGAGCCCAGTCACTCCTAGCAAAGCCATCGCCAGGAGGGCAGTGGCAGGAGGGGAGGAGGAAATGGCACTTCCCATGGAGGAGGGAAGGGTGCCTCAGGGTTCACACCTGGGGACAAAGGCTGGGAGCAGTGGGGGAGGTAAGATCCCTCAAGAAGTCCGGGAGCAGATTATTTCGTATCTTGGCGCCACAGTGAGGACTTCAGACCAGAAGGAGGCGGCTGTGTTTTATGTTTTATGTTTTATGTTTTATGTGTGCCGGGCTCCCTGCCGGCGGCTACTTTGCAGGGTTCTCTTATCTCATATAATAAAACTGACTCACTCTCCTTATCCTCTCTTGCGTATGGGGACACCGAGGTGCCGCCAGCTCCTCGGTGAGTGAAGGGCACAGACAGGCCCGTGGGTCTCAGGTGCTCTGTGTGCAGTGGGGACAGGAGCCCCCCATTCTGCCAGGCCTGGCTGTGTGAGCCTGGACTAGCCCCTCCCACTCTGGGCCTCAGTTTCCCATCTCTGCTGGGGTCAGCTGAGGTCTCTCCAAGCCCTGAGCAGGCGGATGAGAGTGACAGCCCCATGGCTTCCTCCCCAGCGCTGTTGCCCTTGATCAGGGACAAGTGCCCCCTCCTCAGCTGGCCTCACCTGCCTCCCCCACCCCAGGGCCAGATGTCAATCTCCCAGCACTGCCTGCACCCTCAGATTCCCTTTGTCATTAAGGGCCATACCCCTGGCCTGCCACCCTCACCCCACCCCCTCCTCTGCTGCCATCAGGAGGGCAAAGGGGCAGCCCCCAGAGAAACAAGAGTGGGGTGGAGCGCTGGGGCCAGGAGGGGCTGGGGCTGCAGGGGCCTGGGGTGCTGGCATCCTGGTGCCAGCTCTGCGCCCCTCTGTGTCTTCCCGGGAGCAGAATTGGCAGGTTGTGGTCACTGGATGCCAGGGTGGGGCGGGGTGGGGCGCAGGAGTTTCAATGGCTGGTTTTGGTGGTTTTTTGATAAGAGAAGCAAAGTGTGGTCAGAGTCCATGGGCAACAGGGCTGGGCTGGGTGGGGTGGGAGGGGACAGAGGTCTGACTCTCGTCCAGCCAAGCACTTTTGCCCCACTGCCCAGGCTGAGGACCTGCGGCCCTCCTCCCCCGGCCGCCCTCCCAGGCCTGGTTGGGGGAGACTCAAATAGATGACATTGGTCTGGGGAGTCAGGGCTAAAAGAGGCCGTGTCTGTTGTACTGACACTCTTTCCTCCCAGAATCAAGCCCTAGAGCTGATGGCAGAGGCCAGGCCCCAGTCTGACGGTGGAAGGCCGGCCTCTGCCATCAGCTGTGCTGCAGGAGAGCTCCTGCCCTCAGGGAGCTCCCAGTCTGATGAGGGGACACATACTCCATTCCCGGAACAGCCCCCTAGTCTGCTTGAGGAATCATCGCCTCTTCCCCTTGGGGCGTCCCCTTGGGGCATCTGTAGTCCAAGGACATAAGCCGGTGACACAGCTGCTGATGAGCAGGACTGGCTCAGCGTCCAGGCCCATCTGGAGGTGAGGGAAGCAGGCCAGGCCCAGGGACACCCGCTTCCCCGCCCCCACGCTAGGGATCAGACTAGGGTCAGGCCTGGGCGAGGGAGGGGTCTTTGTCAGATGGGCCCCAAGGCACATTTTCAGGCTGTGACATGAGGCGGATCTGCTGGGCAAAACAGTTATTACCGCTCGCTCCTGCAGGTCGGCGAGACAGGGAGGGTCTATTACAGGGTTGGAGCTGCAGGCAGCCCTGCCTCCTTACCCCACCCTACCCACTGCACGAACACACACCCATCCACACACATGCACACACACATACTCAAGCCCCTGTACACACGCTCGCAGATGGGCAGACACATTAGTTGTGTTATTTTGAGCAAATCCTTCACCTCCCTATGCCTCAGTTTCTTCATCTGTAAAATAAGGATGATAATAGTATGCCCACCTGGACATGCAACATCTGCACATGCCACAGTGCCTCCCTCCCCCATGCCAGCCCATTGCACTGGGATGCTCAGACACTCAGACACGGACCCTCGCCTGGGCACTCACGTCCTTGCTGCCTGCCTTCACCCAAGTGCACACCACACCTGTATAGAAAGTTGGAGGGCTGTGGCAAGGACCCCAGGACCCCAAAGGGAGCCCTCATCCCCCCTCCACTAGCAGCATTCTATTTCTGGGACAGGGCCCCAAGTCAGCCAGGCCCCAAGCAGGGTCCACAGGGTCAGTCCCCCTTGTCCTCTCTTCTGGGAAAGTGCCAGTTTGGCAAGGGGAGAGTGAGCATGTGAGGGCCATGTCAATCTGGCTTCAAATGCCAACTCTGCTCTTGAGTCTCCATTTCCTTATCTGTAAAATGGGGATTTGAATAGTCATTGGGAGGTCATGGGCAGGAGGTGCAGATAGGGGTGAATTCTGTAAGATGATCTATATCAAGCGTGATATGTATAAAGTGCCCAGGACATAGTAGGTGCTCAATAAATGCTGGTCGGGTTGACGTGGGAAGGCAGGACCTAGCTGGACTGTGGAAGCAAACAGATAATTACCAGGTGCATTCAACAAACCTGTTATGTTCCAGGCCCTGAGCTGGGCACTGGGGCCTCAAATTAAAAAGAAAGCAAAAACCAAACCAAACCTCATCCCCTCCCTTCCCTGAAGATGCTTGCCCAATACTGGAGACGCATCAACAGTCAGTTTCAAGTCGGTGTGAAGGGCGCTGGGAGACACAGAGAGAGGAAGTAGGGTGGAGAGGAAGGAACAGGGTTCCTAGTTACCAAAGGATAATTTTAGTCAAGTAACTTTCCCTCTTTAAGATTCAGCTTCCCCATCCATAAAATGTGTGCAAAATAACCACCTTACTGGACTGCAGCCCACATTCAGGAGGTGTTAGACACGTACGTAGCCAAGCTCACCAAACAGAAAGGAAGATGATTCCAGTGCTGCTGCCCAGGAGGTGGTCTCTGGGCCCCTTTCTCCCGTTCTGAGCCTGCATTGGGAAGGGTCTGAGGATATGTGGGGTGACACTGCCTACTTTCAGGGCGGAGCCTGAGGTTTCCTCACTAAGAACCCAGTCCTGTGGACGGCTCAGATCTCAGGGTCAGGGTTTGGAGCTGGGACAGATGCTCTGGGATGCACTTGTCTATCTCCAGCCTGGGTTTGGGCACTCCTAGTGACCACAGACCTGGGGAAGTAGCAGAGATGTACTGACCCTTAGCAGAGTCCATTCTGATGGGACAGGCATAGCCCCCTGCCCCAAGAGCTCCCATTCAGAGGGGGAAGGCCACATAGCAAGTCACCCTCTCAGCCTTTTCAGAATGTCGGAGCTGGAAGACCTGTTAGAGATGTCTCTTGAGTCACCAGGAGCTTGGCCTGGAGGGACCCACTCGGGATCAGAAGGGTGGAATTGGTTGGCGTCGGGGTAAACTGGAGCCCGCACACCGACTGCAGGCCTTCCCAGTCAGAGTGTGACGGCCGGCTCAAGTCAAACAAGTCTCGGTCCGGTCTCCACACTTCGGTGGGTCAGTTGCAAGATCCTGGTGCGACCTTCCCTTTTCACAGATGGGGCAACTGAGACCAGAGCAAGGAGGTAGTTTTCTAGCTGTGAGACCTGGTGCAGACCCACTGCAGCCTTAGTTTTCACGTTTGTAAACAGGGACGAGTCGCCCTTTGGTACAGGGTTGGTATGAGGACAAAAGGTGATGAATGCGAAGGAATCAGCCCAGTGCCTGGCACAGAGACAAGCCTCCGCCAATGCTAGCTGTGATGACGAAGACGATGAGGATTAATCATTACTGTTACAGCGACGCCGCCCGGCGACTGAAGACTTTCTGGAGGAGGTGAGTGTTAACCGCTGGGATGATGGGTTTGGGGGATGGTGGAGAGAGGGGCGGGGCCCGGGCTGGCCCGGCCCAAGGGAAGGAACATGCAAATATATGCAAAGCGCGCAGGGGCTTTCGGGTCTGCGGTCGCCGCCCCAAGGCCTCCACTGTTTCCATGGCGACGGAGGCCGCGGCCCCCCGGGCCTGGGACCCTTTTACGAGGCGCGGAGGCGGTTCCTAGCCGCGGGGAAGGGGCTTGGGCCCCGCAGTAAACCTCACGCAGCGACCCTCAAAGGCGGCACCTGCGGAGCCGGAAGCCGAGGGGACCCGGGTGCGAGACTTGGGGGGGTTGGGGCTGACACTGGGGAAGGGGCCGCCCTGCCTCCCTTCCTCTTGTCGCCTGCTCGCGCCTCCACAAAGCGCTTCCCGCCCGGGACCCTGGGTTCACCCTGGCCGGCTCCCAGGGCAGGTGGGGCGCTCCGATCCCTGCCCCCCACCCCTCACCCGGCCGGGCGCCCTCCCCGAGTGTCCTCCTGTCCCGCTGTTCTATTGTCCTGTGCGGCCTATCGCGCTGCGCTGCCTCCTCCCATCTCTCTCCTCCACGTGGCCCGGGCCCCTTCCTGGGCGCTTTTCTGGACTGTGAGCATTTTCTGTCTCTCTGTGTCCCTGTCTCTCCGTGCCTGTCTGTCTCTGCCTGTCTCTTGTCTCTCAGCAGCAGGAAGAGGAGAGGGAGCGCTGATGGGCCCTTCGGGAGAGGGGGGATGGATGGCCCTAAGCAGGGATTTCCAGGGCTTGGGGTGCCTGGGCCCCCACGGTGCTGGGCATCAGGCCGCTCTGAAGGAATCAGGAGATAAGAATGGAAGCTGATA
This sequence comes from Avahi laniger, assembly GCA_963575035.1. Lineage (NCBI taxonomy): Eukaryota > Metazoa > Chordata > Mammalia > Primates > Indriidae > Avahi > Avahi laniger. The sequence continues at coordinate 6,447 of CAUYSK010064710.1, read as the reverse complement.
TTTCTCAAATTATGTATTTATTTTCCAGTGAGCCTTCTATGCATACGGTGACAAGTGCAAACAGTACTTAGGAAGAATACACAGTGAAGCAGCCATCCCTCCCCCTGCCCCCATGAAGGTTCCCGGTCTACACACACACACACACACACACACACACACACACACACATATGCATGCACTTAGTCACACACGTTCACACGCAAGAGCTCCTCAAGGCAGGGCTGTGTCCAGGTCTCTGGTCCCGTGCTCAGCACAGGATCAGGCACAGCACATGCTGACAGTCACGGGTATCTACAGACATGAGCACACACACACACCCTTACCCGGTGCTGGCTGAGGAACACTCGGGCGTGGGGGAGGGGCAACTAGGGAACATGTGAATGGTAGCAAGAAAGGACAAGTGGCCCGTGGCATGATGGATGGGTTGGCGGACAGATGGATGGATGGGCTGGTGGACGGAGCTGCCAGGAGGTGACTACCTGCCTGGGCAGGGCTGTCTGGGAAGTGACCGATGGGACACAGTGCTGAGAGGGGCTGAGCCAAGGTGGGGGAGAGGAGGAAGAGTTGATGGATGGACAGACAGACTGACAGATGAAGGAGACAGCTGAGGGGGTAGGGGATGGATGGATGGGGGCCTGGATGAGTGATGAGAGACCCTGCTGAGAAAGGGGACAGGGTCTCGGTGGGGTGGCGTGGCAGAACTGATGGACAGGACCGGGTGAGGATGGATTGCTCGCTGCTGGGCTGGCGATAGGCAGATGACAGACAGATGGACTCATGCACGGATGGGTGGGTGGGTGGATGGAAGGGGAGCTGGGAAGGACCGAGCAGGGCCCTGGTGGGACTGGTTGATGGAGATGGATGGACAGAGGGAAATAGGACAGGAAGGGGGAGTGGGGAGGGAGCCCCCATCCTTTCCCAATGTGGCCTGTACAGAGGCCCCCCGCCCCAGGAGACCTGGCTGTAAGGAAAGCAGATGTTTCAGGACCGTTGCTCGTGGGCACACGTGAGTGTGCACGGGCAGGGTGTGTGTGTCTACACAGATGTGCGGGTGCTCTGGCATGGCTGTGTTCCCAGCACTAGGCCTGGTGATGGGCATGGGGCCGGGAGCCCGGAGCGCAGAGTCCCTCCCCTTCTCTTAGGGGCTGGAGGGGTCCTGGTGGGTTTCTCCGGGGAGCATGGCTCGAGGGCCAAGGGCAGATTTCCTGGTGAATGGGGCCTGTGTGTTGGTGCTGCAGGGAGGGGAGGCGGCTAGGGTCAGATCGGGAGGTTCTCAGAGGCAGAAAACAAACAGAGCAGCTTCCCCTACCCCTTCCTTCCTTCTTCCTTCAGAGCCTCCGCCCAGGCCGGCAGCCAAACTGTCAGGACACAGGAAGGGGCTGGCACCTGGCAGGTACCATGCCAGCCTGGGGCCCCTGAATATAGTGTCAATGATAAAAATAATCCCAGTTGACATTTATGGAGAACTTGCCTTGTGCCAGGTTGTTCCCGCTTTCATGTCTCCCCCGCAAGGTGGGTATTTTATTATTTTTATCCCCACTTGACTGAGGAGAAATGCTCAGAGCAGGGAAATTCCTTATTCACATCTCGCAGTGAGTGGTGGCCGTGGGAAGTCGGAAATGCAGCCTCTGGCCAGCTACGGCTGGGTTTTCCTCTCCACATCTGCCCAGAGGACCCTGGTTGTCAGGCTAGACACTCTGGGCACAGTGCATGAGGAGGCCAGGGCAGAGGAAAGACAGCAGGGAGCTCTGGAACTCTGCAGTGAGCACCAGGGCCATGCCCAACGGGCCTGGATTCAAATCCTAGCTTTGCCACTTCTTTGTGAGACTTTGAGCAGGTCACTTCACCTATGTAACCTCAGCCTCAGTTTTGTTGTCTGTGTAATGGGGAAGAAGCCTCTGACAGGGGCAATGGTGAGGATGAAATAAGATAATGTAGGGAAAGTACCTGGCAGGTTGGAAGGCCCAGGGCCACAGAGCAGGATTCTGGGACTCAGGTAAGGCCTTTCCTGGGGTCCCCTGGGCACCCATCACCCCACCTGCTGCAGCAGTGGGAATCCCCCATTAGTCATCATCTCCGGTGTTTGTCCTGGGCCTCTGGGCATGACGCCGTGCTCTGTGCTTGGCATATGGTAACTTGTGCCATTGTCACACCCCTCTAAGAGGATGAGCTACTGTCATCTACCGACATACTGATGAGGAAAGCGAGGGAAAGAGCAAGTAGCCAGTCTGATCACGCGGTGTGAGTTCTCATCACCAGTCTGCCGGGAAGCCACCACATTTGCTCATTCACTTAACAAGTGTGCATGCCAGACTGGGGAGGGGCACCATGAACAAAGGAGGTAGCAACCCTGGCCCTCCTGGAGGTGGGGGACAGATGATAAACAACCAGGAAGGGAGGCAAGGAGTCCAGGGGTGGGGCGTGAAATTTTGGGAGGTGGGGGCAAAGTGATCCAGGCAGAGGGAAAGGTAAGTGCAAGAGCCCTGAGGCAGGACAGGCCTATTTCTGTACTGCAAATTAGCTTATTCCAAAGGTCGCCATGAAATACCTTCCATGCCGCTGACAGCCTTTGGGGGTTGCCATGGGAGGGCCAACAGGCACAAGAGAAGTGATTAACTGAGAAGGTGAGAGCACTAAGCCAAGAGTCAGGAGGCCAGGGTGCTAGTCCTCACACTCTCTGTGACCCCCACAAATCCATTCCTCTCTCTGGGTCTCAGTGTCCTCCTAAGAAAAATCCAGGGAGTGGACTTCATCTCCTAAGATTCCCCACTGGTCCAGTGGGGTGTGGGCGTGCAGGATGGGTTTCAGAGTAAGGGCTTTGGAGACACTTCTGCCCCTTTCGTTTCCTGACCTTCAGCAAGTGACTCCAAGTTCTCTGACCCTGAAAGTTCCCTGCGGTGAAATGGGGATGAAATCCGCACTTCTCAGAGGCTTGTGTGCCTATGAGGCGGTGCTGCAGCGCTGGGCACAGAGCCTGGCACGCAGTCAGGGCTCAGCAGGTGGGCACTGCTTTTACTGTGATTTTTACAAACACCTGGCTGAAGACTGGCACTCAGCGGACAGGGAAAGGCCTGAGGTCCGGGCGGGTCGGGGAAAGGCGTGGGGGTCTAAGCTGAGTTGGGAGAGAGGAGGATGCGGCCGGATGGGGCAGGAAAGTCAGAGCAGAAAAATGGGCGCCCCAGGGGGCCGGGGGCTGGAGGAAGGCGGCTGCTGGGCCGGGCGGGAGGGGTGCGGAAGCCGCCGCAGCGACCCGGTGGCGGTATCCCCGCTGCGGGCCCAGGCGCAGGCCCCGCCCCGCCCGGAGGCCCCGCCCCTATCCAGGCCCCGCGGGCAGGATTTGCGCAGAACCCACTTCAAAGGCTCCCAGGAAGCGCGAGCGAGCCCCAAAGGAAGCGGCGCAGCCTGTAATCCGGCTTTGGGGGTGGGGGAAGCCCCGCAATTATTGGGGGCCTTCCTCCCGCGCTACCTCCCCTTAAAATCCGGGAGCTCACATGTAAGTCCCCCGTTCCCACCTCAAATCGCCCTATTTGAGGCGGGGAATGAGGGCGGCGGGGGTGGCGGGGGGCGGGGGGGTGAGTCCGTAGCAAAACTTCTGTTCAAGCAGACTCACCCCAGAAACCTCACCTGAGAAGCTAAAAAGTCTTACTTTGCGGCTGCAGTTGGGGAATATGTTCTTTGGAAAAGATGGGCCCCAGTAACCACCTGTGTGTGTATCCCACAAACATTTACTGAGCACCTACTGTATGCCCAGCGCCACTGGGAGTGGCAAACTGGAATAAAACTGGGCCTCTGTCCGGCAAGGCGCTCCCTGCCTAACGGGAGGGAATTAAAACACCCGTGAGGGCTCGGGTTTGTTCCAGGGAGAAACTATTTATTTGGCCCAGGGGAGCCCAGCCGGCTTTTCAGCAGTGACTTTTGATTGTAAAGGTGGCAATAGCTAAGATTTAACGCACATTCACCGTGTGCCAGACGCTGTGCAAAGGGCTTTAGATGCATGATCGCATTTAATCCCGGCAGCAGCCCTGGAGGGGAGAAGCCACTATTATGCTCATTTTACAGACCAAGTAGCTGAGGTCACACAGCTCCACTAAGGCCTCACAACTGGTACACGGCAGAATCCAGGTCTGCTGGACCCATCATTCATTCATTCATTCATTCATTCACCAAATCTGTTGTGCGCACACACTATAGACCGGGCACTCTCCTACCCTTTGGGCCTCCGTTCTCCTGCGCTACACCAAGGCAGGTCTTGAAGAACGAGTAGGAGTTGCCCAGACGGAAGGGGCACCGAGGCAGGGTGCAGCTTGGACCTGAAAGAACGTGGTGGGTTCAAAAAGGAGCAGCAGACGGGGCTCTGGGGGAGACACACTGAACTGTTTAGTTCCACCTCTGTCATGTACTAGTTGTGTAACTTTAGTCAAATTGGTTCTTTCTGACCCCCGCTTTCTTCCTCTGCAGAAATGGAGGCAATGTTAGTTTTTCTGTACAGGGCTAGCAGGCGGATTGAATGAGTCCACATAGGTGAGGTGGCCTGGCATATGGCAGGCTTGCAAGAAACGTGGAGGGGACTGATTTAGAATGTAACCATCACATGTGGCATCTACTGACCAGCTCCTGTGTGCGGGGCACTGTTCCGGCTGGTGCCGGCAGTGAAAAGGGGTGTCAGATTCGTCCCCTACCCTGGGGAGCTTTACAGTCTAGTTGGGAAGACAGTTCACAGGATCTGAAAGACAAGAATGAGTTCAGTTGGCTAAGACAGGGTCCCGGTGGGCACACAGTGTAGGGACTCCAGCGGCTCCGGGGAGGGCCTGATCCCTGGGGCTTCCCTGAAGAGGTAGTATTTAGACATGAAGACCCCGGCTGCAGAGAGTGGGCACCTCGTTCCAGCGTGGGGGAGCGTTCTCTGGGTTCCGTGGGATTCAGAGGCGGTGGATGAGAGAGGTACCCATGAGGGTGTGTGCCGGATCCAGACTGCCTGGGCTAGACTCCCAGCTCCAACTTTTACGAGCAAGTTCACTCCTCAGTGCCCACCTCAGGGCACTGTCATGAGACTAAGGGGTCAGCATAGGCGAGGTGTTTAGAACCGGGCCTGGCACATAGTAAGCACTTTATAAGGGTTGGCTATAATTATTTTTTCTGATGCTCTTGGCTAAAGGCAGGTGGGGCGGGTGAAGCTATGGCTTCAACATTCATCTTCGGCGTCTGCTCGCCCCCAGCCCCAGCTGCGTCCTAGTAAAGTTGGGCACCTGGGCAGGCTGGTGGGCTGGAGGTGGGGATTAGCAGATGAGACAGCCACACGCAAACACACACTCAGGTTCCACCCGCCTGTACTGGATGTCTTGCCTGCCGCAGTGGCACTCAGGCCCTGAGGGCTCCTTGGGGCCTTTATGGGGTAATTCCATCTCCATTAGGGCTGATTATGTCACTATAAATACCATGTTTCAGTGCCGCTTTGTAAAACTCACTGAAGAACTTTCCACCTTAGCATCCAGTCACCCAAAGCGGGAAGAACTCTGAATCAGGACAGGAAAAGAGGGAAGGGTGTGTCACCAGGTGGGTGACTAAAGACCAGGGAACTGTCCTCCCCTCCTGCCACCTCATATACCACTCCTTCCCACAGGCCTGTGCTCACGTCACTTGCTGCAGGTGAGTGACACCCTGTTCTGTGCTCTTGGCCCCCAACTTGGGCACATACGGCCAGGCATATGACTCACAGGCTTCAGGGCCTGCCTGCACCCCTGCCATGTGCTTGGGTACACCCTTTTGGGGCCACACATGGAAACCACACTTGCCACCCAAAGGACCAACCAACACTATATACGGAGACTTTCCTGCAACACAGAACTTGCCAACACCTTGAACTCATTAGTTCAATGAATTCATTAGTTCATTCATTCTGCACAGGTTTGCTGCGTGCCTATTGTGTATCAGGCAAACATTCCTGCCCTCCTGGAGTGTATCTTCCCATGACACATCGAATATGTGGATCCTGCAAATGACATGTAACACACATGTACAACCACGGTCTTCCATACAACTTACATGGAGTCTTACACACACCACACAGTGTCCCTAACCTAGAGGGTCCAATGCAACATGCAAAACGCTCATCCATACCACGTACTACACACATGCCACACTTACCCATACATACCACATGCCCATGCACAGAACCCTGTGTACACAACATGCCCTGCCATCCAAAAGGTACTTCCTCTTGCTCAATTGCGTGTGACCCAGTAACAGCTGAGATTTGATGAGTGCTTCCTGGAGTCCCGGCCTAAGTGGTTTACATGCATGACTTTATTTGATTTTCATAATAACTTTCCAAAATAGGTTTTTACATCTGCCCAGTGAGCAAACTGAGGCTCAGAGAAGTGAAATAACTTGTCCAGAAACTCACAGGCTGACTTCGCAACCACTGTGAAGTATGGCATGTTCACACAC